>PVKU01006853.1:0-96635 GCA_004027475.1 Anoura caudifer
CAGCTTCTTAAATTTGTTTGTTCTGGTTCCCTGGGTTTATGGTGTGAACTCTGTGTTAGAATGCCTGTGAAATTCAATGGTGTTATCTCCTTCAGGTACCCTGGTGTTCACTGCTTCCAGAGTCTCAGCTGTTGAAATTCCCCTTCTTTGGGGCCAACTCTGGTCTTTCCACAGTTCCAGGTTTTTTTGTTTTGTTTTGGTCTCACGTCCGGTTTTTCAACGTCCACTGCAATTTTCGATAATCTGTTTTCAAACATGCTGTGTTTCTGGTGTCTGTTTGCTGTGCTGCTTTGAGAAATGTCCCGGTTTAAGACCTATGTGTGGGAGGCAGAGATGTACGTCCTCTTACCATGCCGCCATCTTCCCTCTCCTCAGGATTTCTTAACAAGAGATCAGAATCTCATTACTGAGTTCAGCTGCAAAATGACTGTAACTGAAATTCTAACAGCTGCTGTCTCCTTCAGAAACTCAGTTGCGTAATGTCCATGCCCATTTCCAATGTTCAAATGGGCAGCTTCAAAGGAAAAAAAAAAACCCTTGAAAATCTTAAAAATTATCAAAATAAAAGTGGTCATAAAGAATAGCCTGTGAAAGGTACAAATTAGAAATGATATTAAGAGCTTCCCCAGTAAGAGTCACACCCAGACTTAGGTGACCAGCCAAAGGAAGATTTTAGGTAAGAAGAATTAGGGGTGAGGTGAAGAGATGTTTAAACAAACTACCAAAACTCAACCTCAAGAAACAGGGGAAAGGGAAGACTGAATCAGACTGGCTAAGCTGTTTGACTATGGTCTGGTGCTGAAATTAGCCGGAAGGTGGAAACACAGAAAGAACACATATAAGGAAAAAATGGTGAGTTTAGTTTCTGATTAAAGTTTGAGATCTTATTTGGGGGGAGTGCAATAACGATGGAATGTGACTAATAAAAATAAGCATTCTGTACTGTGCAAAAAACAAAAACTCGACTTCAAGGGGCATGAGGGCACTTGTCTCAGCAGGTGCGCTGGGCCCAGGGAAGAAGCCACGGCGGGATCTCCTGCCACAGCACTGCTCTTACTCTGTGGGAGCCTGGTAGAAGTTGTCAGGATGATGCAGGCCCCAGAGATTTGTTTATGATCACCATATGGGCTTGGGGTCCCCTTGTTCTATCTCTGACAGGTTGGAACCCTATAGACAAGGTGCTCAGAACAAAAGCATCAATACAACCGGGAAACTTGCTGGAAGGGTAGAATTCTTGGGCCTTATCCACATATGCTGAATCAGAAGGTCTGGGAGCAGGCCCAGGAATCTGTTTTCAATACCCCTTCCAGGAGATCCTGGCGCACATGCTTAACTCTGAGAACCACCAATCTAGACCTGTGGTTCTCAACCGGGGTGATTTTACTTCCTCCTCTCCCCTACCCTGGCAACAGTTTTAACTGTCAGGATTGGGGAAAAGAAGGAGTGCTACTATCATTGAGTGGATAGAGGCCAGAGAGGCTGCTAAACATCTTAAAATGTGCAGGAAAACCCCCACAACAAAGAACTGTCTAGCCCAAAATGTCAATAGTGCTGAGGTGCAGAAACCTTGATCTGGACCAGCAGAACAGAGTGAGGCCCCAGCTGCCTGCCTTTCCCAGGCAAGGCTGGAACCTTCCCTGTGGGTTTGGCCTTGCCTTCTGCTCAGGAAGGACAAGGCCATGTTAAGATTACTGCAAGTGACAAGCCATAAGCAATACCCAAACCAGTTCGCAGATACCATTCCTACCTTAAACTTAGGTAACATGCAATTTAAATGGATGAACCAGAACCAAAATTTTAGTAAATATGCTTCATAAATGCTGGCTGAATGGATCTGACTAAAAACAGCAGAGTTAATGGAAGGTCAGATATACGGTTTTACAAAAGAGAAAACAGTGCAGAATTGGATTCCCAACAATCATCCCCTTGGGACAAACTGGAGGAAAAAGCTGCTTGGTTGCTTCTAGAAACCATGTAAATTAGGTATCTTTTCCTAACACCTCCCCCTTTTTAAGAATTTATTTATTTTTAGAGAGAGGGAGAGAGAGAGAGGAAGAGAAACATCCATGTGAAAAACAATGATTGGTTCTCCTGTATGTGCCCCAACCAGGGACCAAACCTGCGGCCCAGGCATATACCCTGACCTGGAATCGAACAGATGACCTTTTGCTTGGTGGGACAATGCCCAACCAACTGAGCAAAACCAGTCAAGACTCCCACCCTATCTTAACTTACTATTGGTTAACCAAACAGACCTGGGCTCCTGGGAACTTGGATGCAACCTGGGCAATGTTATGGAAAGTTTCCTTATCGCTGAAGAAGCGCTCTGCAGCTGCTCCCTTCCCCATGAAGTGAGTGAAGGCATCTTCCAGATCATTCCTTGAATGCAGGATGGAGTGATCTTTCCCATCCCCAGGATTCAGGCCAAGTGCCTTCAAGAGCTTCACCCCTGAGAGCACCACATCCACACATGCATTGACTCTGGAAGGAAGGAGGACAGAGACGTGAAAGAAATGAGCAGAAGCCCTGCGGGACAGCTGCTTTGTATTTCACAACAGGAAAATGTTTCAGAGGACTGTATTCAAATAGAAAAACAGATGAAATGGATCTGAAACCTGAACTGCACAGTACACATAGCAGAGGGAAGACTTTATCCGAATGTATGTCTTAGCAAATAGGACACAGGACTCTCTTCAATAGTTTGGTGAACTTTTACACTAGTTACAAAGAGGGAAGATGGGTGCTCAGCTTTTCAGAATAGAGCTATCATGGTAACACAAATATAGCATTTCTGAGAAAATGGCACTGAGCCAAACTGTCTGGATTCACACTGGCTGTGTTGACTTAGGCAAGTCACTTTTAATTTTTTGTCTCGTTTCCTCATCTACAAAATAGCATGAGTATTTAACTCATGGATCTATTGTGAAGATTAAGTAAGTTAATATACACTTAGGAATGGTGCAAAGAAAGAGGCAAGCGCTGCATCACCAGGTTGACTCCATGGAAATTATAAAGTACTAAGGTTGTCTGGCATGGCCTCTCCTTTGTGCATGGACAGCTCTGGCTCATATTGCCAGTGTTTCTTTGCTAAAAGTTGTTGCTTAAAAGAGAAAGGCCGAATAATCTGGGTGGCTAGATGCAGTCTCCCTGACCACCCCTGGTCACTAATCCTGCCTCTGCCTACCGGAAACGTCATTCTTGGCAGTGGGGCTGGATGACCACACAGGCAGCTCCCAGCCTCTGAGAAGAGCAAGGCTCACAGCAGGCCAACCAAAACAGCTCCTGGTGATAAGGTAGCTGGGCTCCCAGTAATTCTGGGCAGCTCTGAAACCAGAAGGTAAACTTATCAATAAAGAAGGCTCAATGGATTGAATTTTAGGGTGAAATAAATAGCTATGTTTCTCTTCCAGTTGTTCTAAAAAAATCTCCATCTGGAAATTAACACACCAGATCATTAATGGTTGCAAACTCTAAGAAGAGGAATGAGATTGTTAAGGGAGAGGAATTTTATTTTTCATTAGATGTGTTTCTAATGTTTACAAACATGCATTACTTTTAAAACTTAACAAATAACAGTTTTAAAGGTTCATATATAGGCTAGATATTATTATAATATGCAAGTAAGGCTTATACGGATAAGGAAGAGAAACATCCCTCCACATGACACAAACTGATTGCATCCTCATCATAAGATTTTTTTTATTAATTCTCCCTCCGTGAGTCCCATGTTTTTGAAAAGATTTTTGCCTACAAACATTTAAATACCCATTTTCTTACTCTTTTAAAGTTAAAGGCACATAATTACTCTGGTCAACTGGAAAGGCTCTAAACATCAGCATGCCTTTCTGAGTGTAAAGCACAGTGACATGCATATGGCAGGTGCTGAACACTGTGTTTAAAACACATTCCTTACATAGCCTTACATGATAATAAACCAAAGACACTGTAAACTCATCCCAATTCCACCTCATACAGTGTCCTGTATTTCTTTGGAATGCAACATAAGATGTACGAAGGGAGAATCTTAATAGGAATACAGGTCTCCCTGGCTGTAGGAGGTTCCCAAGTTTCAGAAAAACAGTGAGAGCTTGGAGAGTGAGAGGTACTATTTCCATCAAATGGCTCTATTGAGAAAATGTATCCAAATAGATTTGGGTCCTGTGTCTGGGCAGCAATAATTCAAATACTGAGCAACACCCATATTTGGAAATAATGACTTCAGTAAACACATCACCTTCATATCTAGTTCTGCTGAGACCTTAAACAAAGTTTGATTCTTGAAAGATGATAATGGAGGAAGTTGAGCTTGTAAAAGTTACAAAAACAAAACAAAACTGAAAGAACAACATTCAGCATATTCTGCAACACAAGACAAAACACAACAGGACTAATTTGGAGTTAAAAATATATAACTACCATAAGTACATTTTCCACCCACCCCCCAACCATGTCATGGGTACTTGGGTGGGGGGAACAATCATGTAGAGGAAAGCTTTATCTTTGGTAGCTTATGAAAAGATCACTGAACATCTACTATATGCCAGATAGCAATCTCAGTACTTTTACATGTGCTCTCAGTTATATTTTATTAAACTTTAACCAGAGCAAGAAACCTTCTCTGCACTTACCTCATTCAACAGCGTACTAAAATATAAACAAGCACATTGTTTACAGGTTAAGGTGCTTCATTATCAGGGGAAATTAAGGGAAGGAAGGGGCAAAAGGATCAGAAGAAAAAAATAGCCTCATGTGACAGGCAGAATTTCACACTTTGGTAAGAAATGTGTAAAAGATTACAACGTGAGTTTGGAGAAAACACAAATATGGATGAAATAAATGGAAAATAAAGCAAGGCAACATATGCTGAAATCTCAATCAAGAGGCTGAAGGGGTGAGCGTAGAAGAAGCTGGGAGCTGGAGGGTCCTTTCCTATTACTAGAGATGGGCTGGGAGCAGGGAAGGGGGCATAGTTCCCCCTTCTAGACTTTCAGTTCCCTAAAGGCAAGAACAGTGGTTCTTACCACTTCCCTTCTGTTTCACCATCTGTAAGATGTTTCCTAGGGTTATTTTTTAGCTGTAACACCACACCAAGATATTACAAGAACAGATCATAATCACTGCAAGATATGAAACACCAGAAATCCAAAAGGGTTCCTGGGCTGAACCCTGGATGGTGCTCTGGAGAAATAAGGCAGGCATTTTCAGATAGATCATACCAATTTGCAAAATGTCATAATACAGGAAAGTAGTCATCACCATTTTCAGCTGAGAAAGGTTGAATCCTCTAACATTCCAAAGGCCACGGCTAGAGGAGCCAGTTTCAAATGCAGATTTATCTGACACTAAAGTCCATGCAGGGCACAAGCACAAGAAAAGATGTGAACAAAGGGATTAACCTTGTGTTTGGACACTGGAAGAATGCTGATCGAGTTAGAACAGAGTCCGAACAGGAGAGAAGAGCAAGATAGGTTTCAAAGGTTGGGGTGAAGCCAGGTATGGGGGAATATAAGCTGACTGTTCCCAAAGATCAGGGGCTTATCATTCACCCAGTGAGGCTTAGATACCAGGGTCCACTTTCAAGTGGGGAGGTGGGACACATTCTAGAAAGATGTGGTAGTGGGCTCAGCATCTTCTTGAAACTCCCACATTTTAGTTCTCTGGCCCCTATCCACCAACCCCGGAAATGCTGGTGCCTCCCCAAATGCCACCCTCATCATTTACCTTCCCTTCTGGTTCTCTCCCTGGGTGGGCTATCCACTCTCTGGCTTCAACCTAAGTGCTGGCACCTCCAAAATTTGCAACCCTGCTCCCCAATATGCCCCTCCTGCTCCAGCCTCTTGTAGTCAACAGCTGTGGCTGAGTTTCATTTGAAATCCCACAGCAGGTACATTTCCCCTCCTCTGAAATCAAACTGGTTACCTTCTACCACAACCTTGTTCCTTTTTCTTTCTCTCTTGTAATGGCAACAATGTGGCATGAACATGGCAGAGCCAGGAATCAGTTAGAGTTGGGCCTCTGGCACTTGGTAACTAGTCTGGGGCAAATCAATGTTTCTAAGCCCCAGTTTACTCATCTGTGAAAACCGGATGACAATACCTGTATTTGCCTACTGAAGGTTGTTACAAGATCCCAAATACTAAAAAACCTGTCATTTTTAACAGCCTTTCTTTACTGTAGCACTTTCAACCTATCAAATCTCACATTTGGCACCATTTCCAAGCAAGAAAAGGCTTTTTTTCCCTTCACATAGACCCCACGGTGGCCTGTTAACTAGCATCAAGGTCTCAGTACTTTCCTCCTTATGAATCACACTAAATTTTGTGTTGTGTGAGTAAAAATCTCTGTGTGTACATTCTCCTGGGAAGTGAACTACAATACGCACAAACCCAAAATGGGATTCTGGTACAGGTACTGCACCTTCTCACACCTACCCCTTGCACATGCCCATCTTTAGGCTAAAAATCCCTTTGGGTAATGAGAAATGTTACCAATGGATGTTACCCACAAAAATGACATGAAACAGTCAAATAGGTTAGAACCAACGCTTAAAATCTACCTTTCACATTCCCATGTTATTCTCAGCAAAGAATTTTACATAAAATTCTGATTATAAACAAACTCATCACCTACCCTGATATTAAAGGCCCTTCTTGACATCATTTCTTCTTGACATCTCTTTACCATAAGGTCCTTCCTTGCTCTAAACACAGGGACAACTTAGCGTTCCCAAACTATGTACTTTTTAACAATCGGTTCTCTCTGCCTAAATGGATTTATCCTTCCACTTTCATTGTGGAGAAATGCCATTTCTTCCCCAGGGCCTATCCCATGCAAGTCACTACAGCAGAATATATTTTCTAAGATGGCCACAGTGTGTCATGATGCACAGCTTTCTGTAGTTTACTTTTTTCTATAACAAAGCTCTTTTTAAATTTATTTTAACTGTGATATAATATTCCATTGTGTGACTGTACCAGTTTATGCATTTTCCTATTTCTAGCCAAGAGAAAAAAAGTAGTTATTGAATTTTTGCTACTATAAACAATGCTTTAATTAGGAAAAAAAAAGCTGGCCCATCTCATATGTTCTTTTTCATGTTATGTTGACACTCTTCCCATCAACACATATTCTATGTTCCCTCCCCTTATAGCCAGTTGGACCTGTGATAATGATAGAAGTGCTTCTGAGTTACATCATAAAAGGCATTAAGGCTCTGCCTGGTCCTGTTGGGCTATTCTGTCTCCTAATCCACTCATCCTCCTGTGGAAAAGTCAAACAGCTACATAGAGAACCTGTTGGTATTCAGGTACAAACACCAGCCATTATCTGACCGAAACTACACAAGACCTCAAGTGAAAACTGCTTGGCTGAGCCAAACAAATCTCAGAATCTTGAGAAATAATAATAAAAAGACAATGTTTTAAGCTACTAAGTTATAGGGCAATTTATGATGTAGCATCATCCATCACCTTCTCAGATGGAGTTTTCTTCTGGAATCTAATCCTACAAAGAATTAGTTATCCTTCTTTGTGACACAGGCTACCTTGTTTATACTACTAGTTCATCAAAGCACTTTTCATAATACTTATGGACACCATTGTATCCCCCCCTCCTACTCCCCATTCATATGTTGATTCCCTAACCACAAATGTGACTGTATTTGGAGAAACTATTGAGGAAACAATTAAGGTTAAATGAAGCCACAATCCAACAGGACTAGTGTCCATATAAGAGGAGACATCGGGAGTGCCCATGCACAGGGAAATGCCACATTAAGTACACAGCAAGGAAGAGGCCATCTGTACGTCAGAAAGAGAGGACTCACCAGAAACCAATCTTGCAAGTACCTTGACCATGGCCCATCAGCCTCTAGAACTGTGAGAAAATAAATATGGCTAAGCTTTCAGTCTGTGGTATTCTGTGACCCAAGCAGACTGATACATATGTGTGTTTCCAACAAATGAGGTATAGACCTTGCTTCCTCCATCTCTGTATCCTCAGAACCTAGTGGGGACCTGACACAAACCATGCAGTTGATGGATACTGTTGAGTGAATGTGCATAAAGCCAGAGAGGCCAATGAAGCTGATAAGGAAGTGGGTAGAAGGGGCCCAAATTTTAAAAAAGAGGTAAAAGGAGATACATCTAAAGAAACAATAAATGTGCTGATATAAAAAACACTAGCTAACACCTGAGTGCTCTTTAAAGCAGACACCATGCTGTATTACATGGATTACTTATTTATAATCTTCACGATAACTTTGCTTTACTTTACCCTTCTCAGCCCCAACAATCAAAGAAACTAACAGCGCTTGGCAGAAGGCCTGCTTTTGTGTGATGCTTTAGAGGTGCTGGTGAGATATTCAAGTCAAACTGAGACAGGAACTAGTTAGTGTAAAGGAAATAATTACATTCTCAGAGGAATACAAAGAAAGGCACTGTGATTTGGGAGCACCCTAAATATGCAGTATGAGTTTAAGGACAAAGACTTGTGTAACGCATGGAAGGCTGCAGAGACTAAATGGAGACTGAATTTGAACATCAACAAGTCACCAGTGAGCTTTGAGACAGGAGTTTCAGTGGAGTAGTGGTCTCCAAACTAAGGCGTTAAGGGGAAGCAAGGTGTTGGTAGCTCAAGGCAGCTACCACACACACCCCACTGCTTCAAGTTCAGAAGCAAGAGGAAGAAGAGTGTCTTGAGTGTCAAAGAGGGAAACACCAAAAACTTAGATTGCAAAAGGAACAGTCGCCAGAGAAACAGGAGGAGCTGAAAGTGGAACGAAGGTGGCTCGAATAGCAAGGTGTCCGGCTGAGCGGGACTTCCAAGCGGCGACAAGGCTGAAACTCGGACATGAGGGAAGGGCGCAGGGTCCAGCCAAGTGGTCTCGTGAGTCCCTGTGACAGCGACGAAGAGGGCTAGTTCCAGACGTGCAACGCTTCTGGCCAAGGAGGCAGGAGCGTGGACATTTGCGCCGAGGGGCCTTCCAGGGACCTCTTGGGAACCCGTTTCCCGCGGGCTCCAACTTCCCAGCTCCCAAGCCGCCCGACCTCCGCCAAGGCAGCCCTCAGAGGTCCAGGGCGCCCTCACCTCCTGGACTGGCCCAAAGACGCAGGCCCCGAAGGCACTCACCCCACGGCCACGCGGCGCCAGCGCCGGACCGGCCGCACGATGAGTGCGTCCCAGGCGGCCGCCAACCGGCCCTCAGGGGAGCCAGGTCCCGGAGACGCGGGCCCCAACGGCAACGAACTCCACAACAAGCGCAGCGCCGAGTTCGGCAGCTGAGGCTCCAGCAAGAAGACGCAACCCACCGCCAACGCTAAACAGCCCGCGTACGCAGAGCCGCGCCACAGCGCCATGGGGACGAAGACGCTCAAAGGTAACCGCCCGACTTCTTTCTCCACCCGGGCCTCTTCCGGGCTCGGAGCGCGCGGACGTCGACAGGAGCGACGCATCACGCCGGCGCGCCTTTGGCCCCGTAGGGGGCGGGGCTATCGGTGCGGGAGCGGGCGGTGAGCCCTTTGCCAGATTTCAGATCCGGGCACTTCCGCGCGCGGTTTCGTGGCCCTCGAATACGTTAGACAAAGGTGGAGACGCTGCATTCCTTCCCGGAACTCCAACTGTACCCTGAAATAGAGGGGCGAGGGTACCATTGTTTTCCCCCAGTAAAACGAAGCGGAGGCATTATGAGGAAGTTTGCAAACTTTACATTAATCCCAGCCAGTCTGCCCCCATTTGAGCTGCGCCTGCCGTTCCTCTGAGCTCACGAATCACTCTTCCCCCACCCCCGCTTTTAATCGGTCCCACCGCCCCTGTGTGTATCCACCATCGTTTACTAAGCTTTCCTGGCCCCGGGCTGGGCTTTCCCTGGAAGAACGGCAGCAGTTTGCAGCAAGCCCCTGGGGCACAAGTGGCAGGAAGAGTCTGCCCCTTAGGAGGGTAGCCAGGACCTTCAGCCACTGTGGCCTAAACCAAGACTGAGGAGAGCCCACAGCCATCATCCTCTCTGGATGACCAAATTCAAACCGAAAATAATCCTTCTGGGGCGCTGTTCCCTTTAACAATCTCAGGAAAATGTACAAATCCACACAATCTTGTGTACAACACAGAGGGGTTATGGACCTCGATTATGACACCCTTGTTTTGTCCTCCCTCATGATATAGCTTAAACCCAGCAGGCCCTATCGTCCTTATTGTGACCCTTGTGTGTGAGCGTAGGTTGAGAACCAGTGAAGCTAGGCTTACTGGCAACTCAATCTCAGTAGCCGCCACGCCAGGCCTTCTCTTGTTCCCTGGACTGTTTCCATTTTTCCAGTCCTGCTGGCTCCTGACTTGGCTCTGTGTCAGATTTTCCACTCTGTGCCTGACCTTTGGACTTGGCAGTGAGACTATTTCTCTAGCTTTGATCTTGGGCATTTGGCTTCATTACCTCTAACACCACTATACCAGCACCTACCCATCCCATCCTGGTCATCCACCCTGTCCTAGTTCACATCACCCCACCCCCCCAACCCTGCCGCCCCCAGCCCCCCTAACCATAGCATCCGCTTCAAAGGAGAAGTTCACACAGTGTAGGGAACCACTTCTTGAGACGTGGAAAGATAGCTCAGCACCCACGTGGAAAACCAGTGGGGAGCGAGTCAGCACGCAGGACCACACCCGTGAAGAAGTTCTCCAGTGGGAAATCAGGCCTGCATTATACCTAGGCGGCTTTGTGACTTGCTCTTGCTAAAACTCTCTCACCCTGAGTTCAGGCAGCAAGCCCTTGCTGTGTATCTTTAAAGTAACTTCCTGAAGTTTGTGCTAATTCTCCCAAGGATTGAAGTGTAACCAGACCTGTTACTCTTATCATTCTCTTGCATTTGCAACATTTTTTCCTTGTTAATTTGTAAGAAGTAATCAGTAACATCCCTTCCATTGCTATCTGTAAAAAGTAATTACCTAAAGCAAATCTAAGTATAATGAATGAAAACCTTCTTTGATGTATGCTATTAGAAAGCCAATGAAAGCTTGTCAAGGTAAGGGTCCGGGCGCTCTCCCCTTGAAAGAGTGGCCATGGCGTCCCTTTTCCTCCACAGGACTCGGTAGTCTGCATGAATTTATCTTATCTCATCCGTAATGTGTGGACAGTGGAAGAGATTCGGGCTACCATGGAAAAGAATGAAGCCAAGGAGCCAACGAGATCCCTAAGGTGCCATGAAGCTGTCTTCCCTAGAGTTGTGTGTTCTTTCTCTCTCCTCAGATGAACACTGCAATCAATTCCGTGGGAAACTGCTCCCTCTCTCAGCCCCAAGTGGGCAGGTTTCCCTCTCAACCCAGAAGTAACTGAACCAGAAACTAACTCAAAAGCAGTGAATTGCCCTGGCTGGTGTGGCTCAGTGGATTGAGTGCCCACCTGAGAACCAAAAGGTCACCAATTCGATTTCCAGTCAGGGCACAGGCCTGGGTTGCTGGCCAGGTCCCCAGTAGGGGGCACATCAGAAGCAACCACATTTTGATGGTTGCCTCCCTCTCGTTCTCCTTCCCTTCCCCTCTGTTTAAAAATACATAAAATCTTTTTTTTTTTAAAGCGGTGAATCCAATGATTGGCCAGAGACCATTTTTCTCTAATGGGAATATGAACTAAGAAAGAGTCAACAGCCTATAATGTAAACCAAAATTAATTCTAGATTGTAATAAAGAATAAAATGCATTTATTTGAGCTAAAGAAGCTGCATCCCAGGGCATGCACATTCAGGTAGCAACCTAAATTGTGTACCACCAGACAAAGGGGATGTTGTTTTTATAGCAAAAGCTTCTGCCATGTTCCCAACTAGGTCCATTTTATGTAAATGAAGTATCCAAAATGTACACCTCTGATTGGTCCAAATCTCATAGTCCTGATTGGTTGGCATTATGCATCTTGATTGGTCATTTTGGAGCAGTTCTGATTTGACAGGGTAGAGCTTGGTCCATTGGTGGAAAGATAAACTGACTCCCTTACAATACTTGATTCACAGCTAAAGAAGCAGGGCACATGAGTGCTTGGACACCCTCTGTTGACAAATGGCTAGTAGGTTCTCATAAAATTTTTATGAGATTTTTCTATTTGTAAAATTTGGTCCCTCAGTTGAGTGTAGTGATCCCATCTCAGCAGATAAATTTCTTCTCAGCGTTCATATTAAATGAATTTTTCTTGTTGGGGTACACATCAGCTAGTTGGTTTTGGTTGTGGACCTGCAATTTCACTTTGGGTTGAAGGTCAGATAGGGCCAGTTAAATATATTTTCAAGGTGAAGTTTTGGGGAAAGAGAAGGAAGCTGAACTGTGGGAAGGTCATGGAGCAGAGAGGCCTAGAGGAGCAGGGAAGTGCTTCACACCAAACTGATGTGCAGAGAAAGTGCCTGGGGCCTACCCTTCTGGCTTCCTGGAGAGCTGCTGAGCTGATAGCACTTTGTGTCTATTTCTTCCCCTTCTTTCTAGGCTTGGCTGACCCTGCCCTCCAGTTTAACTGAGATATAACTGACATAGAACGTTGCATATGTTTAAGGTGTACAACATAACGATTTGATATACATATGTATTGCATGATGATCACCACAATAAGTTTAGTTAACATGCATTAACTCACATAGTTACAATTTTTTTTGTGGTGAGAGCTAACTTTTACTTTCTCAGCTACTTTCTAATATACAATACCAGAACTTTTGATTTAGCCATAGAAACAAAACAAAATCAGCTTGACCAAAATGCAAGTTTATTTCTCATATAAAAGTCAAAATGGGGTGCTGGCACTTTGTGGGCTGCAATAGCCAAGGAGTCCCATCTGGTTATTATATAGGCTCTCTGGGGCTCCTGTTCGTTGGGCACTCAGGGTGGGTTTACATTGTGGATGATGGCAAGGCTAGACAAGGTGCCCAGAGCCAAACTTGATTTAGACTGAAAGCTAAAGAGGCAGGAGCTGTGGGAAGTGGGGAACACCAGGGACAGCTGCCAGTCATGGTGGAGCCTGATGTGGCTTCTGGTCACATACACATGGTGACTTCAGTTCCTTCTTACTCCTCACCAGGGTCTCAGGGGCAGGCATTCAGCTCTTTTGGTACTACAGTCCTGCTTGATATATTTTCTTAATGAAAAATAGTCATGTCAGATTCTGATCATATATCTGTGTAACGAGCCCGGAATGCTTTGCAAACCAGTTGTTTTTTAGAAGTGAGATTTCTGGGGCAATCATACAAAATAGCTTCAGTGGGCAGCTGTGGCTCCATTGCCTAGGCTAAACAAAGACAAAAGGGCTGGGTGGGCCTCAAGACAGCCCCTTCCCCACCCAAATTGCTTCCAGACATTGCTTTTGCTATTAGGTCTCTCTCCTAGAACCTTGAAATGAGCAAGAGGGAGCACACGCCAATTCAGTTTCAGATTTTCAGAGGTGAACAGAGGCTCTAGGAGTCCCAATGAAGACCCTGACCTGGAAGGCTGAGTAGCAGATCTCATATTTACACAAGGAATTAACAGAGTCCCTTTTGTTCCCAAATTAGCCTCAGGCTTTGTTTTTGACAGGTACACCAGTCAACACCACCTATGTGATTTAAAGTGTTTTAAGGAACAACTGTATTCCTGCATTGGAACTGAAACTAAAGTGAGACCGAGCAATTCTTATGAAAGCTGGGCTAGCCCACTTTTCCCACAGTTCCAGGCCTCTGGGATTCATCCAGGCTGCTCTCTGCAGTTCCCACTGTGTCAGGCCCTTGCTGACACTGGGGACACAGCCCAGCACAGGCCTCACCCAAAGGCCAGAGTAAGAGCACAGTGTTGATAGTTGTATACAACTCCTAGGAAACAAAAGAGAATCCCAGGATTTGAAAAGAGAGAGCTTTGTGTTGGCAGGCACAATCCTGAACAATCAGACACCCTTTTCCCTAACCTGCCCTTAGGAAGGCACTAGAAGAGCTAGAAAGATGGATTGCTGGCTGAATGGGGAGAGGTAGGGGTATGGAAGGCACAGAGGCCAGGTGACGAGAACATTAGCATCAAAGCATTGAGGATAGTGTGATGGTTTTTTTCCTAGGACTTCCTACACAGATTGGGGGCAGGAAACTTTTTAGCTTGTGGGGATGTAACAGTGTGGTGGCCCTGGATTTCCACTTTGGGATTATTTGCTGTGGACTAGGAAGAAAGGGTGAGTGTGAGAAAGTGGAAGGGGCAGAGCTGTTTGGGCTTCTGTCTGCAGGGCCTATGAACTTCACAGGGCTCATGAGTAAGCAGACAAGGGCGAAGCATGGGCCTGGCCTGCAGTGCTCTCTTGGATGTCTTAGCGCAGAGCACTGCTATCACACTGCCTGTGTAGCCCCTTCACACTCGTGGTCCCCCTGCATGGCGCTCCTATGCAGGCTGAGTAAATCAGCCCTGTGGCAGATCCTGCAGCATATGGTATTCACGTTTGATTTGGGTTCTGTAATACTTGCAATGTATGTTTGGAAAGAAATGGAAAATTTGCCTTCTAACTTCATTTCTTCTTGATTCAAGAAGCTTAACAGTTTAACAACTACTTAGCCTAAGAGTTATTCTCCAAAGGAAATTAAAGGAAAAATAATAAAAAGAAGCAAAAACATCTAACTGTGCTGCTCCAGAGTCGTTGGGGACCCAGGCTTGTTCCATCTTTTGCTCTGCTACCCCTAGGATGACAGCACAGAAGAAGGGTGAGTCAGTACAAAATCGGGGCTCTGAAAGAAAGGAGAGGGGTAAATGGTTGCTGCAAGGCAACCAACAGTTTCTACTTCAGTGGAAAGAATGTGGGATTTATTGCCTGAGTTTTAAACTCCACTTCTGCCATCCCTTTCTGTGTGACCTCAGACAAGTCACTTAACCTTTCTGTCCCTCATTTTCCTAATCTGCAAAATAATTCCTACTTTACCAAATGGTTGTGGGAAGTAGAGGCATCTTAAAAGAGCCTAGCACAGTGTCTGCTACACGTTAACACACACCGAACACTTGCTGCCGCTGCTACAGCCAATTCCTGAGAATATATGTCATTTTCTTCTTAGCCTGCTGATCTGTCACTCTCACACTCTAAGGACAAACATGTCTACATAGATATGCAGTGGCCTTTTCTATTTTTTGGCTGCTCAGCATCTGCATAATATTCAATTGAATAAAAAAACTAAAATTTATTTGTCCATTTTACTATAAATAGAATGTATAAAATTTTCCCTTTTTTTACTCTTATGTGCAATATTGGTATGTACACACTGCTGATACATATGTACAGAACTTCTTTTAGGGCATAAACTAAGGGTAAAATTTCTGGGTCATATGATGCACCTGTCCTCAGCTTCATTACATAATACCAGACATCTTCCCAAAGTGGTACGCCCACTGAAGCATGTGCCTGTGTTCCTGTTGCCGCATATACACACCACCAGATTCTTAATGGTTTGCTGTTCTGTAGGATGTATAGTGGTGTCTCATTTGGGTTTTGACAAGGTTTTTATTTGTTAGTTAGTTGCAAATATCTTGTCTTCCACCTCTGCCACTTGTCTTTTCATTCTCTTTATCATACCTTTAGTGAATAAAGTTCTTAATTTTAATGTAGATTGTTCCTTTTTATTGTTGCCTTTTTCTTTATCTTAGTGCTTTTTGTTACCTGTTTAAAAAAATCTTTCCCTATTTAGGGTCTTGAATATATACGATACCATCTTCTCAGAGCTGTATGGTTTTGCACTTGATGTTTAGGTGTTTTTCATCTACCTTGGCACTGGTTTTTGTGCATTGCAGGAGGAACGACCCAGTGGCTTTTATTGGTCATTTCTCGGTGTCTCTGCTTTTCCCACTTCCATCCAGTATCAAGTGTCTATGCATGTGTGGTTTGTTTTTGGCTCTTTACGCTGTTCCATTGGTCTGTTTGTTACCTTTAGACCAGCATCGCACTGTCTGGCAATGTAAAATCTTTTACCTTATCTTTCAAGAACCTTTTGGTTATCCTTGGCCTTTTATTTTCATTCCCATACACATTTTCAAATAAAAAACTGACAAAGTTAGGATTTTCATCGGTTTCAGTTTGAGGACGATTGGCATCTTTATCCTATCTAAGATTGTGGTAGACCCCTTTGTTTATTTAGACCTACCGAATGTCTCACGATGACATGTTAGACTTTTATATGTAAAAGCTTTGCACATCTTTAGCATGATTTATTTCTAGACACTTAATATTTTTAGTACCTTTACTGAGGTAAAATTAACATATAATGAACTGTACAATGTGTAGAGGGTACAATGTGATAAGTTTACCATACGTATACACCCTGAAACCATCACTACGATCCAGATAATAAACCTATCCATCACCCCAAAAGAATAGTCACATCCCTTTGTAACCCTTCTCTCCCCCTCCTTTCTGCCCCAATATCTTCCCCCACTACACTGGACCCAGACAGTCACTGATGTGCTTTCTGTCACTGTACATCAGTTTACACTTTCCAGAACTTTATGTAGATGAAATCACACAGAATGTACTTTTTGGGATCTGGCTTCTTTCACTCAGCATAATTATTTTGAGATTCATCTAGGTTGTAGTGCATATCAAGAGTTAATAGATTAAAAACACTTTTTATTTTCAAATAGTTTTAGATACAGAGGAAGCTGCAAATCTAGTACAAAGAGGTCCTCTGTACTCTACCCGGTTTCTCCCTGATCTTTGTAAGCCAGGCTGCTTTCTGTCATTCACATCTCTAATCAAATGCAATCTGCTCAGAGCTTCCCTGACCAGCCAATAGGGTATCATTGGCCTGTAGGTCTCTACTACCTCTCCTTTTATTTTCTGTCTGGAACTTATTAATGTATGATTTTCTGATTTGCTTAATAATTTATTTATTGTGGTCTCATCCAATTAGCATATGAATTCTACAAAATCAGGGACCTTGTCTGCCCTAGTGCCTGGCACTCAATAAATAATTGTTGAATAATAAAATAATAAACCCTCCAGCAACTGAAAATATGGATATTGTTCTCTTGTTCTCCCCATTTTACAGATGAGAAACTGAGTTGGGAAAAGATTGACTTGCCTCAAACCACAGTTTGTCGTAGTGATGCTGGGGATGTTGGGTGCTAAGATTTGAATCCCTGACTTCTGAAGACATATTACACTCCTTTTTCTAAATTCTGAGACAGGGAGCAGGGCAGAATGAAGCTGGCTGCATGTGCCCTTCTATGGCAGTGGTCCTCTTTTATCCCACAGACTCTGACCGCAGCGCCCCGACCAGGTGGTCATCCCTTGGAGTGCCTGGTCTCAGGCAGCAGTGGCAGGGCCTGATGGTCCCTGTGTGGATGTTGCTCCTCTACCTACCAGACAGAGCAGGCAATTTCATTCTCCCCATTTCCATTCATGATTATGGTTATTTTTTAATGATTTAATAATTCTAGTGATTTATTTCTAAATCTTTCTTTAAAAGAATATTACAGTTCATTGTAATTTATCGTAAACACATTTCTTTCTTTCAGATTTTATTTATTTATTTTTAGAGAGAGGGGAAGAGAGAAAGAAAGAGAGGGTAAAAAACATCTTTCAGTTGCCTCTCACATGCCTCCAGCTGGGGTCTAGGCCACAACCCAGGCCTGTGCCCTACATGTGCCCTGACCGGGAATCGAACAGGTGATCTTTTGGGCTGGCGCTCATTCCAGTGAACCACACCAGCCAGGGTACAAAACGATTTCTTTAAGCAAGTCAGTCCTGATGTGGAAACCATGATACATGTTTTTCTTAGTTTTTGGCATTATTTACTGTTTAGAACAATAGAGAATAACTTTTAAATTAAAAAGTGGGTAGTACTTCATTGGAAAAATAGTATAACAGATTTTATTTTCACACCAAAAATCTACATATCTTCAGTTAAGGTTATATTAAAAAGTTAATTTCTAAAAAGATACCAAGGTTAAAAAGTTATGATGAGAATTAGCTGTGTTTTCCTGAGAAATGAAAAAGACTTTTCAGCAAATTCCACTTCACCAGGTTTCAAAAGGAAAAAGCCTATCATAGTTTCCAGTGTTGCCTCCTTGCCAGGAGAATCTAGAGGACTTGCTCCTTTCTGACAGCCTGCCTGTCGAGCCTGGTCCCACTCCGCACGAACTGCATCAGCATGAACTGCACATCCTTGATGGAGCAGATAAACCCCTGCCAGGTCAATGGAGCTGTGGGTTTCAGAGGTCACTCTGTATATTCCATTCAGTTCACATAGAGCTACTACAATAAAGGAACCGCATTACTTGAGGCATGTTTGTCCACTTTCTGGAACAAAAACGTGGCACATCAGTCAGTTACTTTACAACTGGAGCAGGTAGCCCGTAACAGTTTTCCTTGCAAAGCTCCTTATCTGTGGGCAAATGCATGACCCACTAGTTGGGGCATGTTGAGAACTGTTAGAACCGACAGTTTGGAAAATGTGTCATCACTGTCATATTCTTTAAAAGGAGCAGCTCTTGGTGACCATGATTCCTGCGGCTGTCCCTTTCCTATGTCCTTGATCCAACTCTTTTGGCTGCTCTGTCCTTCCTGGGGTGTTAAGAGAACGCTAGGCTTTTTCTGCTTAAAAAAAAAATCAATCACAAAACCAATTCATATTCAGTGTGTATTATTTAGAAAATACAGAAAGGTACAAATATTTTTAAAATCACCCTTAATCCCCACTGGTAAATGTAATTTCTTTATGTATATCTTTGCAGACTTTTTTTATTGTGTGCACGAGGACATAGATCTTCACAGAAATTGAATTTTATTATATATGTTGTATCATAACTTTTTTAACAATAAAATGAATATTTTGATATAGCACCAAAAGTTTTTTTATCCAACATGCTTTTTCATGGCTGCATAGACTTCTATTTATTGAACCTACCAGCAGAGAGTAATTACGAACAATGAGGGATGACCATTCTCATACCAAAATCTTTGCTCTTTCTTAACTCTCTCCTTAGGATAGGATCGCACAGTGGAACTGCCAAGTCCAAGGGCACTGCCGATGCTCTTCTCAGATTTCCCTCCAGTGAAGTTGATCTGCCTGCCTTCAGTAGTGGATAGGAATGACCCCAATGCACACGCAGTCCTGTCCACACCGCAGATGCTCTGGCTCTGGGAAACCGGGGAGAGAGGGCACCTGGGTGCACCTCAGACCACTGAGTCTGTGGTCACACCTAGGCCCTCTAGGGCAAAGGAAAGAGTCTCCAGGCAGAGAGCCGAACACGGGTGAGGATGGGTCTCGTGGTCCTGGAAATCCTTCTTAGCACTTATTTGGGTCAGGCTCCATCTCTGAGGCTCGGTTTTCTCATCTGCGGAATGGCGATGGGATCTCTTGGTGACAGAGATGCCTGGATGTGGTGCCTTCGCGGGTGTACAGAACGGAGCCCAGCCTGGAGGAGCGTCTGCTGCGCACAGAGGGGACCGAAGGTCAGATAGCCTGTCTGGCATCCTGGGAGCACCCTTTCGAATCCCACCAGCGCCTCTCTACACGCGTCTGAGCCAGGAGAGTGGTTCGGCACCCACAGGGGGCGCCGCGAGTCCACCGCAGGAACTGCAGGGTAGCTAGGTGGAGACCACGCTGCTCCGGACTGGCGCCCGGTCCTCACCTCGTGGGATTTCTTTTTCCGCGCAACAAAAACACTTAATGTGTCCGCGCTTAGAGGCTTTGGCTTTTTACCACCTGGGCTCCATGCAGAGGCAGCCGCACAGCTTGTGGGCTTTACGTCTGTCTGCCCTCCAGGGTTTTCAAACCTCAGCACAAAAGCTACCGCCTCCGGGCAGCCTTACTGGACTCTCCACGGACTCAGGGCCGTGGCACCCCTCCGCGCCTGGTTCTGTGGGTGTGCGGCCCACTTCCCACGTTAAGCTGTCTCTGAGGTTGCTTTGCCTACTGCCTTGCACTTGGGCCCTTTATCACAGCACCTGAGCGCCACTCTGCCTTTCGCCCACCTCTTCTGCCTGTGCAAGTCCGTAGTAAAGGGCCACGCTCCAACCCTAACCCTTCAGCCACTTTGCTGTGAGAGTGCGTGTCCCAGTTTGGTTGTGGTAGTTGCCGTGGGGGAGGAGGAGGGGGAAGGTCTGCATTTATGTGGCAGGTTGCGCGGCATGTATATTTGTGAGAAAGCATCTTGTAAATGAACAATATGCCTATATGGAAGAAGTGTTCCTTCCAGTCAAATTGGAAAGGATTTCAATCCGTGTTACTTGATGATGTAGGTAAAATAACCAAGAAATTTGAGGGCTGGGGATTAGTACCATGTTTACAACCATAAGCAGAACTCTTCCTCAACTGTTCTTAGTTGTTTCCACTTTGTTAGAAGGTAAACTATTTAAACGGAAAAATTAGAACTCATAAAATAAAAAATGAGCACGTGTCATATTTTATTTAATGTATTAGTCAGTGAGGGAACCAGTGAAGTGTTAAAAATCTGTTCAAGGGACGGGGCAAAGACCAGACACACGTGTTTGGCCATCAAGAATAATGCAGTGAATTTGTTAATTGATTAAAATTGGCCTCTTCCACAGTGGGGGAAATCAACCACAACTCCCTCATCTTCACCCCCACCCCCCACCACACACACAATTCATTTGTACTTCTATGGACAGGAATTATTTGTATTAGTTTCAGTTTTCTACTACTTGCTGACTCAAGGACAGCAAAAGGTGGAAACCACTATAGAATCAGATAACCTGGAAGTGTGGCCTCGCCCAGTATTCCATAAGGTGCTTTTTCTTCACGTTTCAAAAGTCTTTCACAAATTTTCCTAGCAGTTTGTACACTAGGGCTGGTTTGCATAAATTTTTTCTAAGTTTTTAGGGGAAGAACTCTTTTTCTAAGTGAAATGCTACAGGAAATCCTAATATATTTTAAAAATCCCAGTTAAAATAACATTATACAGTTAACACATGCTCATTGTAAAAATATCAAAGAGTACAGAAGGTTATTAAGTAAAAAAATTGTCTCCCTTCTCTTCCCCTCCTTCCTTCTCCTCTTCAGTTCCAGAGCTATGTCCTATAACTGTTTCTTGTGTATGTCGTGGATGCCTTCTATGCACACACAAACATGCTTTTAAAAACACGAATGGGCTGAAAACAATTTGTTCATCTATACCTTACTTTTTTTCCCCAATTAAAAAATATACTGTGGACACATTTCCATGTCAGAACATAGAGGTCCATGTCATCATGTTAAATGGCTAATATTCCACAGAATGGGATATTCTATTAGTCAGTTTTCTATTAATGAATAGTTTTTAGTTGTTTCTAATTTTATGGTATTATAAACAAATGCTGCAATGAGCTTTCTTAATCACTATTTTTGTTTTGTGATTTGTGTGTATCTATATCTACATATATATGTAAAGTTTTACGAGTAGAATCACTAGGTTTAGGGCTAGCTGCATGTAATACTTTCACATATATTGCCAAGTAACCTGCCCCAGAAGTTGTAATCATTTATATTTTTTCTGCCAAATGGCATATCTTTATATTCCCACCAACACTGAGTATTATCAAACTTTTAAATCTTTGCCAATCTGATAGAGGAAAATGATACCTCATAATTTCAGCGTACTTTTCTACAATTATCTCCAGCAGTTAAAATCTTCCCTTTGGTGGAAAATTACTTCATTATTTGTATGACTTCCCTCTGCAAAATAACTCACATGCATAATTTGAAGACCCTGAACTGGATTGATTCTCTGGGGTCTCTTGTTCTAGGAGGCAGGTTCTGTGCAGGTGGATGTTGGGCTCTTTTCCGTGTCACCATGGGGACTGGGTCACCTCTGAGTGCCAGTGCTCATGTCAGTGAGTATTGCTGTCTCCCTGGCTGCGGGAACAGAGAACTGCTCACGACAGCACAGATTCCTGGGGCTGTAACGTAGGGCACAGAGAGCTCTCCTAATTGAGAATTAGAAGAGCAGCTGGACCTTTGTGACTGTGACTTAGAACTATGAATGGGAAAGGTGTGGAGGACAGAGGCAACTTCATGCGCGCTCTCTCTCACCATACTCTGCTTCTTCCAGTGAGCTGCACCTTGCTCTCCACACACCCACGAAACTTCCCATGGGCCCAAGAGCAGTCACCCCAGTCTGACTCAGCATGTCTTTCCACTGAAGAGGTCAGTTCTGCCTAGAATAGTGACTGTTTCTTAAGAAACCAACCTCTCAGTGTGACTGGGGGAGAGAAAATAGCCACCAACAGGTTCTTTTGTAGGCACTGAGATAATGATTACGTCTCTGCTTCATCACATGCTCCATGATTTGGGAAGTGCTGAAGCTCCATTCAGTCCACTGCAGTGCCAACAGCACATCGGGAAGGAGGAGCAGGAACTCAGGAGGGAGACAGACCTGGCTCCAGTCTCAGCTCTTACTAGCTACGTGACCCAGGACAAGCCTCCTGATTTCTCTGAGCCTTGTGCCCTCACCTGTGAATCCAGGTTAACTGTGCCTCCTCCATGAAGTCATTTTGAGAATTAAATCAAATAATATATGTAAGTGCTTCTGTCAACACTCCCCTGTGAGTAACATTTTGATAATCACCTCTTTCAAAATGAGGATCTCAAAAATATATTCCCAACTATCTGAAGAGGAGAGGGTCCTTCTTCCTTTGGTGCTCACATTTAACAGCCGCACGAGTCTGTGTCATCCTGCAAGAATGGCGAGATCTGGCACTGCCAGCCCTCCTGTGCCTCCTGCTGCTGTGCACTTTTAATTGCAGCCACAGCGTTCTGCTTCATGCCTCTGCGCCCTGGCTCATGCAGCTCCGTTAGCCTGGAGTGCTCTCCTCCACCCAGCTCCACCTGGTGAGTGTCTGCTGATCCCTCAAGATGTATCAGGGCAAAAGACAGATTATTTAATCTGGCACATCTGGCTATTTGTCTGGAATAGAGTCAAAGTGGACTTCTGTCTTACCATATACAAAAATAAAATTCCAGGTCGATTAAAGGCTTTCAGTGTAAAAAATAATATATTAAAAATCTTTCAAGACAAACCAAGTGCAACTGTAGCAATTACCCACTAGAATGGCTAAAATGAAAAAGTCAGATGAAACCAAGTGTTGGGCGAATATAGAACAACTAAGACATCTCTTACATCACTGGCAAGGGTGTAATTGGTACATCCACTATGGAAAACTGGCAATATCTACAAGAAATGAACATACAGGCCTGGCTGGTATAGCTCAGTGGATTGAGCGTGGGCTGGGAACCAAAGGGTTGCCAGTTCAATTACCAGTCAGGGCACATGTCTGGGTTGCAGGCCAGGTTCCCAGTATGGGGTGAGTGAGAGGCAACCACACACTGATGTTTCTCTCCTCTTTCTCCTTCTTTTCCCTTCTCTCTAAAAATAAATAAATAAAATCTTTTAAAAAATGAACATACATATACTGTGACCCTGAATTTATACTCAGGTAAATATCCAACAGAAATGCAGACATAAATTCACCAAAAATAAGTACAAAAATGTTTATAGCAGCACAATTTGTAATAGCCCCCAAGGTGGAAGCAACCCAAATGTCCATCAACAGTAAAACAGATAAAGTGTGGTAATTTGTATGAAGGAATACCATACAACAATGACGAGTACATGAATGAATATGGTAAATGTAATGTTGAGTTAAAGAAGCTAGCTACAAAAGAGTACATATGATGGTTCATTTATTTTGAATCCTCACCTGAGGAGGATGTGTTTATTGATTTTAGAGAGAGGGGAAGGAGAGAGAGAGAGGGAAACATTGGCTTCCCCTACACGCCCTGATCCAGGATCAAACCTGCAGCCTAGGTCTGTGCCCTGACTAGAATCAAATCTGCAGCCTTTTGGTGTAGGGATGTTACACCAACCAACTGAGCCACCCATCCAGGGCTAGTGATTCATTTAAATAAAATTCAAACACTAACCTATGATGTTAGAAGTCAGGTCAGAGGTTAGTCTTTAGAAGGGGTGGCAATGGCAGGAGACATGAAGGAGCTTCTAGGGTGCTGGGAATGTTTTGTTTCTTGATCTGGATCCCGGTTACTTGAATGTGTTCTTGTGAAAACTCATGGATTCATAAAAATATGTACACTATTTCATATAATAATTTTCAATAAAAATTTTGGTAAGGAGGCCTCATATAAGTAAGAGGTTAGAAGACCTTCTCAACCAAGTTTGGAAACCTAGGAGATATTTTTGTATATATATATATTTAAATCAGCTTTATGACAAAAGATACTGCAAGCAATGTCAAATGACAAGCATTAGATTTGGAAAATAATATTTGTTATGTGGCTGATAGACAAAGGTTGATAGTTATAATATGCAAAAAGCTCATCAATTGCTAAGACAAAAAACCCAATAGAGAAATAGACAAAATAATATGAATAGGCAATTCAGAGAAGAAAAATATCCAATTGTATGGTAAGATACTCAAACTCATTAGAATTAGGGAAATGCAAATTAAAATAATAAGATTCTGGCATGGACCCTTCAGGCTGGCAATATTAAAAAGAGTTCCTACGCTTATCACATCTGGGGGGAAAAGTGTGCTCTGAGTCATTGCTGGTGGAGGTATAAATTATTATGATCTTTTTGGAAATCAATCTGGAAAAATCCATTAAAATAAAAAATACAGGAGAATCACGTGCTTTGGGCAAAGTCAGGAACCCCACAGCCCTGTGAGGGAGAATCACCATGTAGCTTTAGCAGAGAACTGCCACTTGGCTTTGCCCAAGTGGCGACCCCCTCCCCACAATTTAGGTGAAGGGGGAGCCACGTGGCTTTGGCGGAGTGGAGACCCTCTCGAAGCTTTGCCAGGGAGAGAGCCACAAGGTTTTGCTAGAGTGGAGACCCCTTCCCTGCAGCTTCGGTAGAAGAGGACCACATGGTTTTGGGATGCTCCCTTTGGCTGCATGACCTAGGAAGCAAGAGAGATTTTGCCTGGAAGAAGGGGGGAAGGACTCTTGCCAGTAGGCCATGAGAAGGTGCCACATGGCTTTGGATTAATTAGAGATCCTGCCTGGACAACGACACAGCTGATGGTGTCAGGAACCTGGATCCTGGACGTTTGCTTCTTTTCCTGAGTTACGGTACCCTGAATTAGGGCAGAGGGAGAAGGAAGCACTGTGGGCGTCTGTGGGTATCCTAAAGGACTTTGATATTTTAATGGAGATGTTAGGTTGCTACTTTAAGTCTGTATAGCATTAAATAAACATTTCCTTTCCTTTTCACACACACACACAAAATTAAAAATACATATGGTTTTTGATTTAGCAATTGCACGCCTGGGAAAATATTCCCGAGAAATAAAAGCATCCTCCATCGGGCCCCTGTACCAGGGTGTTTATTGCAGCATTGATCATTGAGGTACAAGCAAGCATGGTACCTTGTGTGTGTACAGACATGCACACACATGTGTACACATCCTAGAAACAAAACAAATACCTCTCAGCAGAGAAATGGTGTAGGTGACAGAGCTCTCTCTGAGGCTCACAATCCAGAGGCCCTGTGGGAAGCTGTGGTATTTTCCACCTCAAGCATGGGGCAGGGTGGACAATGAGGATGACTGGAAGCCCTCTGCCTCCTGCTCTTGGTCAGCAGCAGTGATCCTAGAGCAGGATCTGGAGGACAGCCTGGGACGGAGGTAATGCCTCTCGGTAGGGTTCAGATCCTGTCCCTCCAGGATCAAAGAAGGGACACCAGCAAAGGAGGATCACAGAGGTGGCTCCTACAGACATCCACTGTTGGTCACACATACAGTGGCTTACTTCAGCCAAAGCCAGGCAAAAAATTCTCTGCTAATTGAGGGATAAATGAGACATGGCATTAACTACAAATAAAAGAAGCATGTCTGTTATTTTTAAAAACCATGTCTCCCTTCTGATGTCAGTATTCAAGCCACGTCCCTGTCCACCTGGCGCTCTCTTTCTCTTTGTGCATTAAAATGTGGAGTGAACTTGCTAATGTTCAGTCAGCTGTAGGCAGCCCTGGCAGAGCTCAGGAAGGCAGCTCTATGCAGGGCCTACATGAAATGGAGCCCCACATAGTGTATGTGTCAATATTTAAAGTCATAAATGAAGTCCATCAACTATTAGGTACAAATATCCTATTTTCCTACCTTAAAAATATACTTTCATAATATCAAATGTTTTTGGAAAGTGTACATGGTTTTTATATGAATGGAAATTGAAAATTCTGTAAAGATAACAGAATTGAATTGTTTTTGCACATATTTGGATATTCTGTTGATTGGCTGGTGATATTTAGACAAGTAATAAAATCAAGATACACAAAAAATAATAAACTATTACATATCTTTCATTAACTTTTTTCTTGCCTTCCCTACTGCAAAGTTATTTAATAATGTTTTACAATCAATATTTTTGCACTTTATGTTCTATTGATGACAACTTAGACTTTTTTGAATCAATGTAATTCTTAGATAATTTTTAAAATTAATTTCAACTTGGGGAAAGTTTCAGTAATAAGTGGATTGTCATCCAAGTCTTAAAAATAGTATTTAAACTTGGAAGTGAAGCATGAATTGTACATATCCTGTTCAAATATTTTAATGGAGTTGTATGAGACAAATTAATTGCAGAAAATATTACAAAATATTTCAGTTTTACAATATAAATATTCACCTCTTACTCTACAAATTTCATTATCTCTTAAAGTAATATCTAGATTCATGCAGTGATGTGAAGAATTAGCATTATGTATGTTTTTTCTATACTTACATATATGGAGATTTAAAGGCAAAATAGTGTTAATATTGCAGAATGTTCCTTAGCCACCATGTGCAACGTCAGCGTCACACCGATTCATGAGTTCCCCTGGACCGCAAACTGGGGCACAAAGGGAAGTGTGAGAATGGGCGTGTGGCCCTACTGCAAGGCGATACCTCACTCTGCAAGAACCTGCATTCACGCCACCTGAGAGAAAGGCTTTGACAAGTTAATTTCATTTGCCTTTTTTCTTACCTAAGTGCTTCTGCCACACAGATCTTCCTCTTATCTGTCTGTCTCTGATCCTGGCAGAAATGCAACCCAGAAGCCTTTGTGACATTCAGCTGCAGTTGCTTTTTGTATTGAGGACCTTGGGTAGAAGCTGCAGAGTGGTGTTCTGGGGGTCTAACGGAGCTGTTACCTGTAGGCTGCACGCTGCCAGCTGAGCACCTGGTTGCATGTGCTTGTAATAATTTATTTTCTGTGTATTTGTGACGTGGAAACTTCTAAAGGAGGGCTTCAGAAACTTTCTGTGGTGCAGGATTTGTTTTCAATTTCCCAATTCTTTTGTAAAACCAATTCTTTTGTAAAAATCCAATAAAAATAAATCACTAGAAAAATGAAATTAAAAAATCTACATGAAATATAAGGCTAGATTTTTAAAAGATTCAACAGATGTAAACTCATTTTCAGTTTCTGTGTGTAACTCATCAAGAACCAGTGCAGACCATTCATGGACTGGCACTGCTCTGCAGACCGCAAAGCCCTGGGGAGGCTCCTCTGCCTCTGTCTGGGGAGGCACCTGAACTGCCCAGGCTGAATCCTACCTGATGGTCTCTTCAATCTCTGTGTACTTTTCCTATGTTATGTGGCTCTCATTTCAGGCCACCAAATCCTCTGTTCTCTCTCCATCCTGACACAGATGCATATCTCTAAGGTTCTGCCATCTCCACAAACCTGCGCAGTCTTTCCTCTCCCTGAGTCATACCCCATCCATATACAGAGGGGCCTTGAGTGTCTGTCATGCCTAGGGAGGAGACTTCGGAGCCAAGGGTCATGCTGAGAGTGATGTTGCCTTTGGCACAGCCAGGACCACTCCCCAGTCAGCTCCAGACACTGTTGGGAGAGGGGGTCAGGCTCAAGATGGTTCTTTTGCCCCTTGAACGTGGGGAATGTGGCTATTTCTCTAGCAGGACCACCTGCAGAGGACAGGTGCATTTCTGCAACTAAGACTAATGTTCTCACCTGTCCTTACTCTTAGGGGTTGGTGCTGGAACCTGGGGCTGAATTGTTTCAGTTGACTCTGCTGGACAAGTCAGGACCCTACATCCAGGGCAAATGTCCATGCCACGCCACAGGAAGCAGGAATTTGAGCTATTTATGAAGATCAGACCAGAAAGCCTATAGTCTGGTCCCAGACAGGCAGATGGTAAAAGAAAGAGGCATGTACAGCTTGTCAGAGCTGATGTCCCCCCGTGGTGGGAGAACAAACAGAAGGAGAAAGAAGGTTCCCGGAATATTGGGGCTTTCCCAGTGGAGGCAGGAATTGCACCCTGGGTGGGTCAGCATCGATTCCAGAGCTCACAATGTGCTTCCAGAACTCCTGCATGGGGTAGATACATGCCTCTAAGACCATTTACATATTTTTTATCATCCACGTTATTTTTTATGACCCAATTTAAATTTTCTTTTAAAAAATTTTAAGTATTTTTATTGATTATGCTATTACACTTTTCCCAATTTTTTCTACCTTAATCCCTGCTCTGCCCTGTCCTCCACCCCTCCAGCATTCCCCACCTTAGTTCATGTCCATGGTTTGTATGTCTAAGTTCTTTGAATCCTCTGCTTCCTGTACCATTTTTAATCTCTCCCTGTCTATTTTATGCCTGCTAATTATGCTTCTTCTTCCCTGTACCTTTCTCCCCCTATTCCTCCCCTCCCCCTCCCCACTGAAATCACTCCATGTGATGTCTGTTTCTCTGATTCTGTTCCTGTTCTGTTTGCTTAGTTTTTGTTTTCGTTGTTTTTCTTTTCTTTTAGGTTCATTTGTTGATAGTTGTGGGCTTGTTGTCATTTCACTGTTCATGTTTTTTATCTTCTTTAAGTTCTTAGATAAGTCCCTTTAACATTTCATATAATAAGGCCTGTGTGATGATGAACTCCTTTAACTTGACCTTATCTGGGAAGCACTTTATCTGCCCTTCTGTTCTAAATGAAAGCTTTGCTGGATAGAGCAATCTTGGATGGAGGTCCTTGCCTTTCATGGCTTTGAATACTTCTTTCCAGCCCCTTCTTGCCTACAAGTTTTCTTTTGAGAAATCAGCTGATAGTCTTATGGGAACTCCTTTGTAGGCAACTGTCTTCTTTCCTCTTGCTTCTTTTAGGATTCTATCTTTATCTTTAATCTTGGGTAACTTAATGATGATGTGCCTTGGTATGTTCCTCTTTGGGTCCAACTTCTTTGGGACTCTCTGGGCTTCCTGGACTTCCTAGAAGTCTATTTCCTTCACTAGATTAGGGAAATTTTCCTTCATTATTTGTTCAAATAAGTTTTCAGTTTCTTGCTGTTGTTCTTCTCCTTCTGGCACCCCTATAATTCAGGTATTGGAATGTTTCAGATTGTCCAAGAGGTTTGTAAGATTCTCTTCACTTTTTTGAATTCTTGTTTCTTCATTCTGTTCTGGTTGAATGTTTATTTTTTTCCTTTTGTTCCAAATCATTGATGTGAGTCCTGGTTTCCTTCCTGTCACTGTTGGTTCCCTGAATATTTTGCTTTATTTCATTTTAGGTAACTTTCATTTGTCTTTCCATTTTCGATCAAGCTCAGTCAGATCTGTGAGCATTTTGATTACCAAGGCTTTAAATTCTCCATCAGATAGGTTGGCTATCTCCTCATCGCTTAGTTCTCTTTCCGAGGCTTTGCTCTGTTCCTTCATTTGGGCCATATTTCTTTGTCTTGGTGCACCTGTTAAGTTGTAAGGGGGCAGGGCCTTAGGTATTCACCTGGGCAGGACAACCCTCTTTGCTGCGCTGCAGCGCTGCCTGTGGGGGAGGGGCCAGAGAGGGAACAATGCAGCCCCCCTGCTCATCTCTAGTGCACTTTCCAACGAACTCTCATGCCAGACTGGAAATATCTTCCACTGTGGCAATCACCATAGTCCACACTCAGCTCTGAGTCTCAGTTTCCCCTTAAGTCAACCCTGCCCGCACAGCCCACCACCTCACTGCAGCCAACCCCGCCCACCAGGTCTGCAACTCACTGTGGTTTTTCTTAGCCTGCCCCATGTGGTCTGCTGCCTTACCAATCTGATTGGTCTGGTTGATTTTTTCTTTAACTCCTTGGTTGTTGGAGTTCCATGCAGTTTGATTTTCTGGCACATCTGGTTGTTTATTGATTTAAGATTGGTTGTTATCCACTTTTTGGTTGTGCAAGGAAGCAAAGGGTTCCTACCTATGCCTCCATCTTGGCCAGAACTCTATGTTTTCTATTTTTGTCATTTCTCCTCCCAGATATTCTTGCAGTCAACTTAGCTTTATTCATTACTAACTACTGGCAATTCATTTAAGCTTTCTCCTTTAGTTTTTTTTTTTTAATTTTAAAGATTTTATCTATTTTTATTTTTAGAGAGAAGGAAGGGATGGAGAAAGAGAGGGAGAGAAACATCAATGTATGGTTGCCTCTCACATGCCCTAGAGCCTGCAACCCAGGCATGCGCCCTGACTGGGAATCGAACTGGCAACCCCTTGGTTTGCAGCTCGCACTCCATCCACTGAGCTACACCAGCCAGGGCTCCTTTAGTGTTTTAAAATTCCAGAAGGAATTCAGAAATATATAAAGTGAAAGTCTGTCTTCATCATCCCGATGTCCTGTGTTCCTCAATCCCACTCCCAAGAGTGAGGGATTTTTACCAGCTATGAATAGTATGGCCTTCCCAGTTCCTGTCTACACATTGACAAGCACCTGACTCTTTCACCACTCACTCTAGGGGAGGCACTGTCATGAGTAACCTTATGGATAGAGCCAAGTGGAAAGGAATTGAAGCTTTTGGCCAGCAGCCATGTGAGTGAATTTGAAGCCAGGTCCCACTCAAGCCTTCAAGTGAGACTGTAGCCCTGGCTGACCTCTTGACTGCAACCTTATGGGAGACTATAGCCAGGACCACCCTGAGGAATTACTGACATCCGAAACAGTGTGAGATAGAAAATGTTTGTTGTGTTAAGCTGCTAAGTTTTGGAGTAATGGGTCACACTGCAATATAACGAACACACATTCATGTCTCTCCAATTACCGCACCATTTTTAAAATTTCTGTCTATTGCAAAGCTCTTCAAAAGCATTGTGTAGTCTAATCGCCTCAATTTCCTCCTCCTTTCCCCACTCAATCCTTTCTGTCCTAGTGTTTTAGCCCATGTCTACAACCTGTGTGATTAAAATGTGACAGGGCAATGCTGAGTTTTGATTAGGTGAAATGTTTCCATGTTATCTGTCTTATGAACTGTTGCAGACCCTGCGACAAGAGTTCATGTCCATGAGATTTATTAAGGAAGATCCTTTACTAGAAATTGGAAAGGAGGTGGGGGAAGCAGGACAGGGAAGAGGAAGATGTGAACCAAGGGTGAAATTTCAGGTAAAGTCCAACTTTCAAACTGATCCTGGACAGTGCTGGAGAAAATCATGCTTTAAAGTTTGTTCCACCTCCAGGCAAGAGAGCTGGGCATTCATACTGCCATCTAGTCAGTCATTGTGTGGGCTGCGTGGGGGCACATTAACTCCCAGACACTTTGGCTGCCTGCATGTACAGGCAAAGCAGCTCCAGGAAGCCGAGGGCAATGCCAGAAGAGGATTACAGGTGCAAGCTCTCAGAAGTAAAGCAGCTGGACAGGAGCTGGGGTCAGAGGGAGCACAGGGAGCCATTTCAAGGATCCTTGGTGAGGGGCTGGGCTGGACAGAGTATAGTCAGTATTTGATAGAGCAGTGCTTCTTAAACTTTAATTTGCATTCAGTTTATCAGAGGGTCTTGTTAAAATGAAGACTCTGACTTAGTAAGTGTGAGATGGGGCTGAAATTCTACATTTCAAACTTCCAGGTGATGTTCAATCTCTGATAGCAAGGAGCTACCATACCATTCAAGGGAACTACATATTATAGGAACAGACCTTCCAGTGAAAGAACATCGTGCAGGTTCTTGTTATCACTGTAGTGTACCAAACCACCCTGAAGAGAGCTGTTAAAAACACCATGTGGTATTCAGCTATTCTTACTGGAGGGCTATAATGCAGTTGCAATAAGGAGTTGGTTGGAGCTGTGGTCTTCTGTGCGGAATGTCCAAGGAGGCTCACTCTCATGGCTGGCAGCTGACACAGGCTGTTGTCAGGGCACTCAGGTGGGGCTATCGACTGTCATACCTTCACATGGTCTCTCCATATGGCTTGAGCCTCTCATAGCATGGTAGCCATAGCAGGGTTTGTTTTAATCAGGTATGGTCAGACACACAGACATGGAAATGATTGTCAGGGAGGAAGATGTTTATACTCGCTCTAGATGCCTAGAAATGTCATGCAGAGCCACACAAGGAAGCACTAGAATCACTCAGGAGGCAGAAAGGGTAGGGAGGAGAACACACTCTTTATTGAAGTTTTTGCAGGAAGGAGAGGGTGAGGCAGGGTAGTAGGCTGAGTAAGTTTAGGATTGGATAATTTGAATAATTTTGGTAGGCTTTGGCTATAGGGATGGTCCTTTGTTGTGTGGTAACTGAGGTGATTACGGCAGGGAGAATATTGGTTTGATGTGTGAGAATATGATAAAAGAGATGGTTGGAAGTTGGATTGGTTGATTTGTGCATCCGTGATGCATTCACAAGACAGGCTGTGCAAATTAGCTAACCCTTGGAGGATCAAGGCCCCAAATATCAGAGTATCAAAAAAACCAGAAAATAAGAAGATATAGTCAATAGACTAGCTGGGTTCTGAAAGAGATATGCCAAGGGCGAGCATCCCAAGAGTCAGGAAGCAATGTATTCAACACAATAGTGTGATGAAATCTTGTGCCGTCCGACTCTATCCAAACTGGGACCTGACTCATCCCTTTGTCCAGCGTGTCCACACTATGTATGCTCTCCATCCATTAGTCACTTAGCAGTCATTTGGGTTATCAGATCAGCTGTCACAGTATCACAGTGCTTGTGTTCAAGTCACCCTTATTTTACTTAACAATGACCCCAAAGCACAGGAGTAGTGATGCTGGCAATTTGGATATATCATAGAGAAACCATACAGTGCTTCCTTTAGGTGGAACGATATGTATAGGAAAAAAACACAGTGTGATATATATAGGGTTCAGGACTATCCATGATTTCAGGCATTCACTGGGGATTTTGAAATATTTTATGTGGATGCACAGGGACTACTGTAACGCAGAAGGTCTCCTACACACTGCTCTAGTTTTTGCTCTTTGGTGCTCCCCTGCTGGCGTATCAGAAGTTCAGATACTCCTTACCAGCCAGGATTCCAAACCTCTGCTCCCCACCCTCATCCTGCCCTTGGTGACTCGAAGTCACAACCTTAGATTCTAGTGCCATTAAAGTGAGCCCCTCCTAAGGGTTCTAAAATGAGATGTCTGTTTGGAGCTGCCCAAGTCAATTAGATACATTTTTCTTTCCTTCTCCATGGAGTAAGAGTGATAATCATTTATTCCCCAGGGCAATGTGTGGGCACAGACAGGCAACTGCCAGCAGTGTCCAGGCCCACCCTGTGGAAGGAACTACATTGACAGCAGCTTTCCCTGTGGCAATGTGTAGGTGAGGCTTGAAGAGAGAGAGGATGTGGTTGTTTCCTTTTCCCAAGGCACATGGGAAACCCAGTGAACACCCAATAAAAAGGACCTGTGACTTTAGATTTTATAGTTTACAGAAACTGCCCTTTGCACAATTGAAACATGGACATTTTTTCCTGTAAAGGTGAATTTTTCCACTTTCTTGCTTCAGTCTGGGCCTCAGTTTCTTGTGGTCTGGTGAGTCCTGTGCACACGTGGGGCCCAAATCCGTCTCTGGGTGGAGGTGCCTCTGCTAGGGTCTTTAGACAGACCTCTGGGCAGCCTCAAGGGCATCACAGGCTGCCTGGACAGGAGTGAGGTGTCTTCCAAAGGCTCCTGCAGCCACTGTGACCACTAGGACTGTTCAATCACCTTTGGCTAGACCTTGCACTGGACTCCTCAGGAGCTCTGGTGCTCATTCATGAGGGGAAAGAGTGGGATGTGGAAAAACAGTGTTTGCTTTTTACCACTCCCCACTGGCATCTGGAGAAGATGGAGCTCAGACTGTTAGTTGAGTGGGGGTCATAGGAGGGAGACTGCAAAATTGGAAGCAAGACAGGGCAGAGTTACACTGCTCTGCAGAAAGAGGGACACATATGGGATGGGGGTGGGTAGGAATGGAGACTGAAGTTTTGTGGAGAAAGGTCAAGGGAGAGGACACTGTGTGGCTGAGGAGCAACTCTGCAGGGAGAGTGGAGCTGTCTAACTGGAGTTTTCGTGAAGTGTGCTGTGTGCTCTGTGATGTGAACCTCCGTTACGTCTCCTCTGTTGAAACTTCAGGACAAAATCAATTTCTTACTCTGTGCGCTGGGTTTTCTTTGGGGGGGAAAAAAGAATAATGTTGAGTCTTGCTTCAGGGTTGGTGAGGGGGAGAAGAGAGGCTCCCACTGGAAAAGAACCGACACAAATCACCAGGAACCTCTGCCCTCTACACCGGGAACACCGGGAACCAAGTCCCTTCTTTTAGGAAAGAACAATTAATGTAGAGGGCCCAACTAGGACAAAGGTGAGTGTGAAGAGGGCAGAAGTGTCCCATGCAGGTGGGAATGTGTGTGAGCATATAGGGAGGAGGGCTGAGGACCAGAGCAGCCGGAGATGGTGGTAGTAGGTGGGTTAGGGCTGTGGGTAGGGCCTTGCACATAAAAGGTTCTCTCATGTATCTTACCAGTCAAAATCTTAGGGTAATCCACACAGATCTTAGTGTTCCATGTGGCCCAGGCTTGATTCAGTATCCCATTCAAAGTGACACAGTCCACTTCCGTTGTGTGATCCCTATCAGCTCCAAGTGTCCAAACAAAGCCTGCAGTTCTACAGAGGGAGGCTGCCACCCATGCCGCCACCACTTTAGGGCTTGGCCAAGGCATGGGACAACTCCAGGCTGCTTGAGACAGTTGGTCAGGCACACTCCAGTGGGAGGTGATCTAGCTCTGGGAGAGTAGTGTCCTGTTGGCTGTAATGAGGCACTTCAGACACCTCTTTCCTCTCTGTGTGTTCTTGCAGAGGTCCCCAAGGAGCTTCCTGGCAAAGACATTTCACATTTTCTAACTACTTAGCAAGTGGTTTACAAATCCTACTAAATGCTAGCAGATTAGTCAGTGGAAATCCAAAACTTTAGAAAAAAATTAATTGAAAGAGCTATTGAATCGAGGAGGTTCTGCCTAAGTAAATATTTTCTCTGTGGAATTCTGATCTGCTCATTTAGTAATCCTAATTATGGTTTTGTTAATTTGGGGCTAGTTTCAGAGAAAGTGCTTTATTCCATCAGGACCATCACTAGGTTAAGAGGATTTTGTTTTTCATTCGTGTCGTTTCTAAAGAAATTCATTTTTGCAGCAGTTTTAGCTATTCTTTGCTTATATCTGTCTCACTGCTGCTCAAGGCAGACAAGAAAATACCTCTGGCTTTTGTTAGTTCCCATGGCTGGTCACGTGTATGCCAACCATGCTCTCCCTCTACTGTGGCTCTTGGAGACTCATAGCAGATACAGGCAGAGGTGTCTGTGCTGAATTTGTCAGGAGTTTCCATTTTCTTCATGACCTTTCAAATGACATTCAGAGCAGATGTCAAGCTCTCTCAGGCCTCGGGGGCTTTGTGTGTGCAGTGTTGTTTACCTGCAACACTCTCCTCCCCTTCCTCTTTACCTGGCTCTCTCTAAGTCATTCTTGGGTTCTTAGTTCATCTATCACTTCCTCTGGGAAGTCTTCTCTGACCCTATGTGTACATCCATAGCCATGAACCTGTCTTCTGAACTCCAGACCTGTGGAATCATTAGTATTGGATATTTCATTCAATATCTCATAGGCACCTCAAATGAATGTGTCCTAAATTGAAGGCATCATTGCCCTGTCCTTCCTGCTTCCTTCTCTTCCCCCTAAACCTGCTTCTTCTCCAATGTTCTGTGTCAGGTAGGGCACTCTGGGCCATAAAGTCATCAGCACCAAAAACCCAAGAATTATTCCAGAATCTTCTCTGCCCCTTATTTCTATGTCTCTCTCAATTCTACTCCATTTTTACATTCAATGGATCCCATCTCTTAAGTTTCTCATAGATCTGTTCTTCCTGTTTTTTTTTCTGTTATGAATGAAATGTTTATGTTCCTTTGAAGTTTATGTGTTGAAACCCTAATCCCCAATGTGATAATATGTGGTAACGGGACCTTTGGGAAGTAATTAGGTCATGAGGGTAGAGCCTTCATGACTGGGATTAGTGTCCTTGTAAGAAGAAACACAGGAGAACTTACTTTTCTCTCTGTTCTTCACCATGTGAGAATACAATGAGAAGACAGCCATCTGTAAACCAGGAAGATGGCCTTCACCGAGAACCTAGTCATGCTGGTACTCTGATCTTGGACTTCTAGACTCCAGAATTGTGAGAAATAAGTGTTGTTTAAGCTGGCCAGTGCGTGGTAGCTTGCTATAGCACACTGAACAAAGACTCTTAGTTTGGGATGCTAACTTTGTTTGCTTGGAGACTGCATTAGTGTCCTAACTGGTCTCCTGTCTCTGGTCTTGTCTTCGACTATGACCACCATAGTGATCTCTGATGTGAATCGTGCAATTTTAGTTCCTGCTCTGGATTCTTCAGTTTCTACAACCCCTATCCTACTGGATGTAATATAAACTCCCATCTGGTTCTTGCCTATTTGTCTAATTTTATCTTCTGTCACTTTGGACCAGTCAGAACTCTTTAAATTGCAAGGAAAAAAGTCACAATTAAAATTAACTTAAGCAAAAAGGAGATTTATTGGATCATGTAACTGAACGTCTAGGGATAGATATGGCTCAGCTCTGGGCATGGCTGGGTCCAAGTGCTCAAACAATGTCATTAGAATGCTGTTTCTCTCTCTCAGTTCACTTTTTTCTTTATTGATTCCCTTTTATGGCAGGCTTCTCTTCATGTTGTGGCAAGATAGCTGCCACAGCTCCAGACTGCCACATCTTCGCAGGAACAAATCCAGCAGAAAGAGCATCCTTTTCATATTGGGACTCAAGCAAAATCCCAAGATTGGCTCTGGTTGGTCCTGATTGGCTTGCCTTGGGTAAGATGCCCACCCATTAACCTATCAGAGTGACCAGGAGCAGTCACTGCTCTGATAGTCCAGCTCTTGACATGTCTCTCCAACCCTGGAGTAGGGCTTAGGATCAGCATTTCCTGAAGCACATGAAATAACAGCGGGAGGGCAGCCTTCCAGAGGGAAAATGGAGAACAACTCTGGGAGAAGTTGGAATGCAGATCAGGCAGGCCAACAGAGCTGTGCAAGCTCACTTCCTGCCTTGCAGGTCCACTCCTCCTGTTATCTCTCTTTCCAGCTCTCCCTCCTCAACTCCTTTCCTATCAACTTGCCACCTAAGTTCTGCCCCTCTGGGACATCTTACCTAATCTAATACCCAGAGACTCTGCTGCTTTTCTTCCTTTGTCCCTATGCCCCTTGAATTAGAGCAATAGTGCTGGCACATTGTAACCTTGGATGTTCACGTCTCTAGACAGTGAGCTCCTTGAGGACAGGGACCCTTTCTTTAAATTTTGGTACTGCTTGTGTTACTGTACTCAAGGGGCTCACCATTTGGGGTGCTCTATTCAAGAATGAGATGTGGTTGTTGCAAGATAGTTTTATTTACTTGCAGCAAGTAAAAGAGGCAGCAAATTCATATCCAAAACTCTGTCTTCCAGAAGGGAGGCTTAGCCATTACTTATGTACACTGTTTGCTTAATTACACCTTTATTTCTTCTTTTCAGTTGGCTTCATTTATCCCATTGAGTTCCTGTCAAGCTCATCCTATATACAGCTGGCCTGCAAAATACTGGGCTTTTAATATTCAACAAGGATAACATTTAGTAATAACATTTGGAGCTGCTCAGACCTTGAGACCCTGTCCTGTCTACACACTTGTACCTGGTATAGGATCTGGCCTACAGTGTCTGCCTGGTAAGAGTTAAATGAGAGAAGCTTTAAGGAGAATGCAGACGGACCTTCATTCTGTGTACCATTAAGAGAAGAACAGCTAGCATCATGGATAACAGAATCAGGGTCCATAAAGTGCTCCATAGCCTGAAAAAATAGATCAAATATACTGAGAAGAACTGAAATAGCACTAAGTGTGAAGTCCTGTATTTAGGTCTAAAAAAACATTTGTTTGGGGATTGGGTGGGGGTGGTAGGAATATCAGGAAAAGAAACCTAGTAGTCTTTGTGTGGCTACTTAAAAATGCTAATATGACTTTAGGCCATGTTATTGGAAATACATGAGTCTCTCCACCTCTGATTCTTGGCATATCACCAATATCAGTAAACATAAGTCTCTTTCTTTATTTTGTTTGTTTTTTAAATTTACCTTTGCTCTCTCCATTCCTTGCTTGCCTAGAATACATTCTTCTTACTTGTATGTCTTCTTATAAAGTGTGTATTGCTGTTGTTTTAAATTTATATAATGATATGATGTCATTGAGCTCATACTGTTTTATTTTGCCCACTTAGCACTTTGCTGTTCAATTTCCATTGGTGTTGCCATGAGTACATGAAGTTCATTGTTTCTAAATGCTTCTAAATGCTGAATCCCCCAACATTTCACCTAATGACTCCCCTGGTCATTAGGTACTCAGATTGTTTTCAACTTCCTGCAATCACAGACAACTGCAATGAACATCCTTGTATATGTCCCTTATGGACCCATGTGAGAAAGCATTTGGGATGTATACTCAGATGAGGATCTGCTGGGTCAGAGGGTAGTGCATCCTTATCTACCCAGGCTATCCAGGCTGCTGTCTTGTGCAGTTGCTTCATTTGACATTCTCACCAGTGGCTAGAGTTCTGTTCCGACATCCCTGCCAACATTTGCTATCACTCAACTTTTCTTTTTGCCAGTCTAACATGTATAAAGTAATCCTTTTTTGTCATTTTAATTTGAATTTCTTTGGTTACTGGTTTGGTTTGAGCATCTTTTCTAATCCTCATTAGTTTGTTGAGTTTCTTCTCCCCTATTCTCCGGTTGTTATTCTTTCTTATTGTTCTATTATTGTACCTGCTTTGATTTGCAGGAGTTCTCAGAGTTGTCTAGATATCAGTCCCTATCCCATCTTGTTTTGAACGTGGTGAATACTTCTCAACTGTCCTGTACACTCTGATCTGACAACCTGGAGAACCATGTTCCATCCTGGGAGTCATAGTTCAAGAGATACGACAAGGCTGGCACAGAGAGGAGAAACTTGGTTTGTGACCCTATCATAGGGTCACGTCAGATAAGAGTATATCAGTGAATGGAATTTGCAAGGACACTGATTCCAGATAGTATAAAATGGCATCTGCAGTGATCAGAGCTGCCTGGTGGAGTGGCAGTGAGCGCCCTAGATGGTGTCAGGCATGTTGAGACAGCACATGGTTCCTTGAATGGCTGCTACAGGAGGGTTTCAAGTGTTAGGTGGTTCCGTCCAACTGTGAGATTTTTCAGAATGTTTGTGACTCATCGTGTGCTGAATGACAGAGAAGGAATCATAGAAGAGGAAAATAAGGGAGAAACACAATATCAATTGCTTCAATTCCTGTCTTAGTTTTCTAGGGCGGCTACAACAGAATACCATTCACTGAGGGGCTTAAGCATCAAACATTTATTTCTCCCAGTTCTGGAACTGGGAAGGCCAAGATCAAGGTACTGGCAGATTCTGTGTCTGTTGAAAACCCTCTTCGTGGTTTATAGATAACCATTTTTCTCTGTGTCCTCATGCAGTGGAGATGGACAGAGAGGTCTCTGGGGTCTCTGTTATAAATGCACTAACACTATTCATGAAGACTTCACTCTCATGACCTAATTGCCCCCAAAGGCCCTACGTCCTAATGTCATCTCATTGGGGGTTAGCATTTCAACATATGAATTTTGGGACACACAAATTCAGCCTTTCTCTTTTTTTTCGTGTCTTCCAGATTCTCTATTACCACAGTGTGGCACCTCTCACTGCCTTGTGCTTTGTAGGAGCTGAATATACCACTTGTACCCAATTGTGTTCATATGAGCATTTGTACATCAGCTGACCCACATAGACCCACAGGTACCCACACACAAGTACACAGGCACACACACATTGCCATTAATATTATGTCCCCCAAATATACATGATGCTACACATGTACACCTGGCCCCACACAGTGACTCACATGTATTGTGTTTGCTTTCAAAGGCTGGGGGATGGTTTTGAGTTCAGTGTGAAAGGCCACAGCAGTCTGCAAGCCTCCCTGGACTGGCAGCTCCATCTTTGACCTTCAGTCTCCAGTATGTCTGAGGGAAGTGGGCCTGTATTCTGCAGGAAGGTAATATCCTCATTCCACAGGCCAGAGTCTTGTGCAGGCACAGGGAGATTGGGCTTTGCTCCAACCCTCTCCATTCCCAACTTGGTGTTTACTAGAAGGATTCTTCAGCTAAACAAACCTCTGGAATTTGGCCTCCTTATTCCCAAGAAGCCTGCCTACCAGATGGGTGTTCCCTAATGCAGCATCTAGGTCATTGAGCCTCTGGGTCTTGTACCTTCTTCACCCTGTCTTAGGGCTACTCACTTTTCTAGGCACATGTGGGTGATATAATTCAGGACACTGCAGCTCCAAACAATGGAAGTTGTTCCTGCAGGTGAAGATAACTCTGAATGATGCCCAAGAGTCTGTGGGAAGAGCCAAGCAGCTGAGAAACACCCCTATAGAGCAATGAGCAAAGAATTACAATCAGACAAGGGACTAAGGAACTTGAAAGACTAAGGAGTATTTGAAAAGATGCTCAAACTGCATTATTGATCAAAGAAATGCAAATTAACACACTGATGAAAGATTATTATGTGTTACTGGCAAGAAAGAAAGAAAGAAAGAAAGAAAGAAAGAAAGAAAGAAAGAAAGAAAGAAAGAAAGAAAGAAAGAAAGAAAGAAAGAAAAGAAAGAAAGAAGCTGAGTAAATAGCAAGTGTTTGCAGGGTTGTGGGAATGGTAGAGCTCTTACCACCTGACTCCAAGCTTGCTCTCTGCCCACAGACATGGAGAGAAGGTTCTGGCCACAACTTCCTTCCTAGTGACCATTGAGGTACTTGGGCCTGAATACCTGAGAGCTGCGAAGGCCTAGGCCAGCACTGCCAAAGTGCCCTCCCAGACTGTGGAGGTGGGAGAAGGGAGGGTGCTGCACATCCTGACTAGGAGGATCCTCCCACAAGCTGTCATGGGAAACTTAGAACTGATGTGCCATGAGGAGCCCTGCCCCAAGTGATGACACACTGAGCCTCTGTCTGCCCTGGGGTCTGGGGGAGGGAGAGTGGTCACCAGGTGACTCTGCATAACTTAAGGGAATCTTGAGTTCAAATTCTGGCTGATCATCAGCCCCCAGAGGCCTGCAGCAGGCAGCCAGGTAGTCACCAGACTGACACAAGATTTGAGTGCCCATCCAGATGAGTCTGAGAAGCACTGGTGTGGAGGAGAGAACCAAGGGCAGAGCATGGAGGAAGAGCTTCATGTGCATGTGTTCAGAGAGGAAGGGGAGCCCCTGGGAGGAGGCGCGGGTCCAGAAGCCTGGCAAGCCAAGAAATGGAGATGATGGGTGAGAGAGGGCAGTTCGCTTCATGACAAGGGCAAAAAGAACTGCAAGAGATGATGAAAAGGTTTTTTCCCTCTTAAAGGCTAACCAGTATTCAGGTGTGACTGAGGAGAAGAAAAATTCTGATGTTGTGAACTGAACATCCCACTAAAATACACGTGCTTCTAAGTCTGAGGCTCATTCAGGGAAAAACCAGTAAGTTTGTCCAAGGCCAGAAAGTGTCCAAAATCCTTCACTGTGAAACTGGAAAAGCTGGTGTTCAGGCTGCCTGTCACCTACCAGACCCAATAAGCAGAGACAGGGATTGAATGTTCATGGGTGTTTTATTCAGATGGTCAGTGATCTGAGAAGACTGTGGGTTTGTGCCCTAACTGACTGTCCTACATTTCCTTTCAAACCAGCCTTTTTATAACAGAGAACAAAGTGTGGTGCGGGGGGTTTGAAATTTGGGGAAAATTAGAACCCCACCCCCAGTATTCTTGCCCTGGGCAGTTAGCTGTTCCCGGTGGTGTGTCTCTCCCTAGAACACAATGAATGGTCTGGATGCCTCCACTTGTTCCCCAGGTGGTAACCTTTGGCAGTGCCCCAGGAGGTCATCTGTCTCTCCTGGGAGCCAGGATGGGCCTTATCTGCAGTTTCTGAAACAATAATTGTAACACCTACTAGGTGCATTACCTACTAGGCTTATTAACTATTTACCTTAAACTAAAATTTTCAAATTCTTGAGTCCCTCACCATTCCCCCACTGTTAGTCTTAAAATATCTTATTTCTGTGAGATCAGTTTTATATGGAAGTTTTCATTTTGCTGTTGAGCATGTAACTTAGCATTAGACTGTCTGGTAGGGGGCTTAGGAATACATTTAACTGCAGATCCACATAAGGGGGCATACTGTAAGCAACAACAAACTATGATGCTGAAATAAAATGACAAGAATAAAAACAATAAATGCCTCTTGAAGACCAGTGATACTAGGCAGCCAGGAGGTTAGTTTAGACAAATCAATACCAAAGGATTCCTTTCTTTGTTTTATATTGGACATTACATCATTTACTTGTTTTAACTTTATGCTCTACAAGTTGTGAACTATCAGGTTGAAACAGCAGAGTCCTTTAAATTCTTTTCTTTTTAATATATTTTATTGATTATGCTATTACAGTTGTCCTATTTTTCCCACACCATTCCCCTCCACCCTGTACACCCCTTCCTGCCCACATTCCCCCCTTTAGTTCATGTCCATGTGTCGTAAGTTCTTTAGCTTCTACTTTTCCCACACTATTCTTGCCCTCCCCCTGTCTATTTTCTACCCACTGTGTATGCTACTTATTCTCTATAACTTTTCTCCCTCTCTCCTCCTCCTGCTCCCCTGTTGCTAACCTTCCACGTGATCTCCATTTCTGTGGTTCTGCTCCTGGTCTAGTCGTTTGCGTAGTTTGCTTTTGTTTTAGCTGTGGTTGTTAATATCTGTGAGTTTGCTGTCTTTTTACTGTGCATATTTTTTATCTTCTTTTTCTTAGATAAATCCCTTTAACATTTCATATAATAAGGGCTTGGTGATGATGAACTCCTTTAACTTGACCTTATCTGAGAAGCACTTTATCTGCCCTTCCTTTCTAAAGGACAGCTTTGCTGGATAGAGCAATCTTGGATGTAGGTCCTTGACTTCCATGACTTGGAATACTTCTTTCCAGCCCCTTCTTGCCTGTAAGGTCTCTTTTGAGAAATCAGCTGACAGTTTGATGGGAATTCCTTTGTAGGTGTCTGTCCCCTTATTTCTTGCTGCTTCTAGAATTCTCTCCTTCATTTGAATCTTGGCTAGCATAATTATGATGTGTCTTGGTGTGATCATCCTTAGGTCCAACTTCTTTGGGACTCTCTGAGCTTCCTGGACTTCCTGGAAGTCTATTCCCTTTGCCAGATTGGGGAAGTTCTCCTTTATTATTTGTTCAAAGAAGTTTTCCACTTGTTGCTCTTCCTCTTCCCTTTCTGGTACTCCTATAATTTGGATGTTGGGAGGTTTAAAGATGTCCTGGAGGTTCCTAAGCCTCTCCTAATTTTGTTGAATCCTTGTTTCTTCCTTGTTTTCTGTTTGGTTGTTTCTTTCTTCCTTCTGGTCCACTCCATTGATTGGAGTCCCAGTTTTCCTCCCATCTCTATTGGTTCCCTGTGCATTTTCCTTCACTTCATTTATTGTAGCCTTCATTTTTTCATCTAATTTGTGAGCAAAATCAACCAATTCTGTGAGTACCCTGATCACCAGGGCTTTGAACTGTGCATCTGATAGGTTCGCTATCTATAGGTCACTTAGATGAATTGGTTCTGGAGCTTTGATCTGTTCTCCCATTTGAGCCATTTTTGTTTTTGCTTTTGTTTTTGGTCTGGTTATGGCTGTTACATAGTGAGGGGCAGAGCCTTAGGTGTTCACCAGGGCAGGGCAGCCCAGTTGCTGAGTTGTGACACTGTATGTGGGGAAGGGGTCTGAGAGGGAACAGTGGTGCCTGCTCCGAGCTCTCTCAGACTCCAGTCCCTTCTGCCACTTTCTCCAAGCAAATTGGGCCCTTCTGGTGCTGATTCCTGGGTTGGTGGGCTTGTGTACGTTCTAGGACCCTGTGGGTCTCTCCAACGAACTCTCCTGTGAGGCTGGGAGTCTCTCCTGGCACCTCAACCCCCACAAGTGTTTTCAATCAGTACTTTTAGGCTTTATTTCCTGGAGCTGGGGCCCTGGGTTGTGTAGTCTGTCTCGATGCCCATTTTCCCCTGGTTTATCTGTGCACGAATGTGTGACCGCAGTCAGCTGCCTTGTGTGCCTCACTTGGTCTGCCTGTTGCCTCCCCTTGCCCAGTAACTGCTGCCTGTGCAGCTGGGGTGTGCCAACCGCCACCTGCACATCCAGGACTACCAGCCACTGCTTTTTCCTGTCATGATCCCTCTCCACCGGCCTCCGACTCCACCCCTCTTACCGGTCCAAGTGAATCGCTGTCGGACCTCCGTACAATTCAATTTTCTATCTGTTCTGGTTGCTTTTTTGGTTCTAAATCTTTGTTGTCCTTAATTTTGGTTGTGAGAGGAGGCACAGTGTATCCACCTACACCTCCATCTTGGCCAGAAGTCCCTGAGTTCTTTAAATTCTTTGCACCCATAGTTATGTCTTAAAAGGAGGTAGTCTATAGCTGCTTGATTCTCTAATACCACTTCTCTAACTTGTCCTAGTTCTTGACTAATGGAACTGATGGCTTGTGAGGTGACATTTAAAGCTTTTGCCATAGCACAGGCTAATCCACTTATTTCTACATTCAAATGGGTTACTATGGCTGGCATTCCAATATGGTTAAAGACACATTTTCAACAAGGGTAAAAAGATGTAAATCACTGTTACAATCAGGTGCAAGGGAGAGGTCCATTCAAGCCCAGGTTGGGTGGGACTTCTGAGGCATAAACACCATCAGTCTTCCCAGAGAGCACGATACCCCAGAACCGTTTGCTGGAACATAGGAATAGACAGTCCTTCCACATATTAGAAACCATCCTGCAGGCAATTTAACATGAGCAAAAACATAAGATATATCAGTGGTGGTGGTGCAATTCATCTCCACACCTGTTGAGAGCACAAAACAGTTTTTATTACAGTTTACAAAAGTTGCACACTCTCTAGCTGGGGCTACATGAGCGACCTTTAAGGAAAAGATTTCTCTGTCCTTTATAGTTACCACTGGTCCCCAATTATAAATATCAGATTAGGTCATTTTTTTGATATGCTCAAACACAGTATAATTTCTAAGGCTTTCCAAGAGAGTACACACAGCTACATGACATGAAGTGAAAGTTTGTTCAATGTAAGTTCCTCCTGCAAGACAAAAGTAATAAATATTTAGAACATTTTTGCTAAATATACCCAAATATTTTCATCTCATTTGAAAGGAATAAGTTGTCCATTAACAGGGGGTTAAGCAAGAGGTAATGAAAAGAACATAAGTTGTTGATTTTGAAAGATGACTTTCAGGTCTTCTTGAGATTCAGTGGTGCATTGTTCGTCCAGTGCTTTCTTTACTCTGGTGTGATGAATCCAAGGTTTTATTCCTGCCAACTTCCCCACGGTATGGGTGGTGAGGAGTATGTCCCAAGGTTCAGTCTATTTTTCTTCTAGTTGGCTTTCTGGAGATGCTATTGTCCAAGTCTTGAGGAAAACCTTACCTGTAGGCTCAAAGGAATACAGTGAACCTGTAGGAGAGAAGTCTCTGATACAGGCAAGGTCATTAGTTACAGTTGAGTCTGACTTAAATGTTGTACACATTTCTTTACTTTCACTTCTTGATCTGTATACATATCTCCCACCCCAATCGTAGCCCGAAATTGCTGCCCGTACACAATTTCATAGGGATGCAACTGAATCCTACTTCGAGGAGCCACCTTTATCCTGAGCAGGGCAATAGGCAAAGGTTGATCCCAATGGAGATAAATTTCTTGACACAGCTTGGCTATATTTTTCTTCAAGGTGTGATTAATCTTCTCTACCTTCCCAGAAGCCTGAGGTCTCCATGCCATGTGGAGTCTCCACTTGATTCCTAAAAGTCTACTAACCTGTGTAATTTCTGAAGCAAAAGCAGGTCCATTATCATGCTAGATGCTGCCAGGGAGGCCACAGTGAGGGATTATTTCCTTCAGAGGGCTTTTCACTACCTTCGAGGATTTAGTAGGATAGGCTTCTACCCATCCTGAAAAGGTGTCAACAAAGACTAACAAATATTTCCACTCTCAGACCCTTGGCATCTGGGTAAAGTCTATTTTCCAGTCCTCAAGGGGGCTCTGTCCTTGATATTGTTTCCCTTCTTTCTTTGGATGGGGATCTGTCTTGGGGTTGTTCTGGCACAAAACACATCTAACAATTATTCTTCATATGGCTTTAGCAATTCCAGGACTTGTGAGCCATGGTTTGACATAGGTGGTTAATGAGTCCCTTCCATAGTGAGTGGCCTCATGCAAATGCTTCATGACTGGCTCTACTAAATGGTCAGGAAGCAATATAACTCCTTTCTTATTCTTTTTCCATCCATTATCAGGACCTTCTTCATTGAAACTCCAACTCTCAGCTTTCTCTAAGTCCGTGGTCGAATATTCAAGGTTGAAATGTGACAAGTCTAGAACAGATACTGAAGGCATTATAAACATTCTTTTAGCAGCTTCTTTTGCTGCTTGATTGATCAGATTGTTTCCTTTAGCCACTTCAATGTCCTCTTTCTGGTGCCCCAGCCAGTGCATAACTGCCACCTGTAAAGGTTCCTGAACAGCTTCTACTGATTTTAAAATTTCTGTTGCATGCTTAATTTTCTATTTATTGGAGGTTAATTCCTCTTTCCTTCCAGATGGAACCATGTGTAGGCAAAATTAGGAAAGAGCACCTCAAGTCAGTATACACATTTACTTTCTTTTTTGTGCTACAATTCTAGTGTCCTCATTACTGCAATCACTTCAGCTTTCTGAGCAGAGGTTCCTGGCGGCAAGGCCTTGGCCTCTACTGTTCCCTCCAGACTCACAACTGCATACCCAGCCTTTCTGTTTCCTTTGTCCATATAACTGCTTCCATCTGCATATAGAGTGCAGTCTGCCTCTTCTAGAGGATAGTCCTGTAACTCAATTCTGATAGAATACACTTCATCAATTATTTCAGAACAGTCATGCATTAGCACAGCCATGCCAGAATTTGGGAGAAGCAAGGCAGGATTTAGCTTACAGTTTTGAGGGAGATGTTGAAATTGTCAAGAATTGCTTTGCACCTGCCCCTTCTTCCAGCAGTGAGCCACAAATTTCCCTTTTGCTCCAGCAGGCTCAGCACTTGCTTGGGTGCATAAATGGTGATAGGCTGTCCCGGGGAAAATTTTCCGCTCCCTGTAAGAGCTCATAGGTGGCTGCCACAGTTCTCAAGCAGGCTGGCAACTCCTGGACAGTGTAATCTAGTTTCTTGATAAGTAAGCTATGGGTTTCAGAATGTCACTAAGCACTTGGGTGAGGACTCATAGAGCAATGCCATGCCTTTCATGAACGTATAGCTGAGAGGCCTTTAGTAGGTTTGGAAGCCCCTGGGCTGATGCAGAAGCCAGGTGCAGCTTCAGGGACTCAAGAGCCTGGTGCACTCCTTCGTCCATTCTAAAGGGATATACTCTAGTCCTTTCAGAGTTTTTCTGGTTTAACAGATCTGATGTAGAAAATGGAGTGTGTGCCCAGTAATATACAGTGGGCTGGCCCTCTGGCCCTACTCCCCCTGGAAGTTTTCACAAAGGGTATTGCCCTGCCTTGATAGGGGCTTTTCTTCCACTGAATTTGGTTCCCTGACAGGTTCCAGATGGTGAGACCAGTTCAGGCTCACTTTCCCCAGTTCCCTTAGCCAAGTAAGGAGGAAGATCCCCAGGGCTGGAGGAGCCATGGGAACCTTGACCACGCTCACAGCAGCCATGATATCCAGATCTTCCTGGGCCTCTCCTCTGAGCTTCTGCTCTCTTTCACAGGCAAATTCCCTTTTCTCTGGACCATTAACCTGTTTCCTTTTAATTCTGCATGTTATGTAATCTCATAAAAGCTTCTATGTAACTCATTTCATCCAACTTCCCTGATCTTTGACAAAACAACTCTAATTACAGTATAATACAGTAATTTAAAGACCCATTGTTACAGTAAAAAACCATTCGTTTTAGTCATTGGTTTATAAGCATAGGTTGACCAATTAGCCAAAACTCACCCCAAAGGGCTGTTTTCCAGAAGGGAGGCTTTTCACCCTGTTCTACCAGATGGACCTCTGTAAACCAGAAGGTACCTTAATTATAGTTTGCCTAACTCATGACCTGGGATTGTAACCTGAACCAGAAAGAGCAATGATTCAACCAAATATGAAAAATGGGGAGTGCAGAGAGTCGGAGAAGGAGAGTCCTCAAGTGACATCACTTGGAAGCTGCTAGCGTCCCCAAATCCACACCTCCGCACCTCCGGTGCCCCCGCAGTTCAGGAAGCAATCAGGACTCCCCGCCAATACCTAGACTTACTGGAGAGTCCCCAAATCTGTCCCAGAATGGAGTCACCAGAATGTGAAACCAGCATTTGTGCTGCCCGTCACCTACCAGACCCAATAAGCAGAGACAGGGATTGAATCTTCATGGGCGCTTTATTCAGATGGCTGGCGATCTGAGAAGAGGGTGAGTTTGTGCCCTAAAGGACCATCCTACATTTTTTTTTTCAAAGCCAGTCTTTTTATAACAGAGAACAAAGTGTGATGAGGGGATTTGAAATTCAGAGAAAATTAGATTAAAAAACAAAACAAAACTGCAGCATTCTCACCCTGGGCAGTTAGATATCTGTCCCTCCCAGGAACACAATGGCCCGTATATCCCTATCTGTGCCCTAGGCAGTGGTCTTTAGGTATGCCCCAGGAGGTCATCCATCTTTCCCTGGAGCCAGGGTAGGCTGTACCTTCAGCTCCTGAAACAATAGCTTTAATATGTGCATTACCTAGTAGGTTTATTAACTATTTAGCTTAAACTAAAATTTTCCAACTCTTGAGTCCCCCATCAACTGGTTGCTTGTAAGGGCAGGTTTCTCTGGGAAAGATAATGTGTATCTTCTTGACAGACAGTGAGTGGCAGATCCTCACATGCTGAAGTGGAAGCGCAGAGGCCTCAGGAAAGGAGGGGCTGTCCTTGCTTCTTCAGAAGGGCTTTGCACTTCAGACTGGCTGAGACTCACTCCTTCCCAGTGGGGCTTCTTGTCAGACTTCAGGATTTCAAGGTCCAATGAAATAGTGTTTTCAAAAAAAGTAGGTAATAGTAGGTTGAAATTTTAACTGACAAGGTCATGGAGAAAAATTTCCCATCATTTCATGAAATATAAGAAGGACATTATCTGAGAATAAAGGCTAGCCCTTGGAATGGAACACATTCAGCTTAGGTGGAACCAGGCGTGACCTAGCTTCTGCTACTGCTGTGCCCACACTGGAGCAGGATTCAACATTTGATCACCACAAGTGATGCAGATTGTACTGGTGACTCATTTGGTGAAGCATGAGACAGAAGGTACCCTTGTGAACTGCAAAACAACTGAATTCATACAGCCCTTTGTTGCCTCTGTTGCCCCTGAATCTCTGGTGGCCAGTTGCCTCATCTCCATCTCATCATTTCCCTCTGCTTCCACCCTTCTGTGACCCCCAGAAAGTTTGAAGTAGGCACCAACATGCCAATTTATGATTTATGCTAAAAGTTTGCAGATCCAGGGAATAAAATAGTTGAAATCTGTAACCCAGATGCCTCAGCATTCCAGTGCTGGGGTACCCTATCCATCAACATTTAGGTAAAATGACTCCAACACATTGTGGAAAAACCAGTGCTGACCCCCAGGGTGTCAGTGACAAGAGGGGCTGGTAGGAGAAGGCTGCCTTCACTCTGGCTGCTTTTTTCCTTAGGCCCTTAACTTCTTCTCTCCTGCTAGGGACACCTTCCAAAGGCTATCTCCTGGGATACTTCCAAAATTTTTGTGAGTTTATTAGGTAGTGGAATTAGCTTCCTCTCTGTCTGGGCCTTCTCATGCGGAGCAGGCCTGGGGTCTTGTTTTGCAGCCTTAAAAGATCCATTAAGGTATTTTCAAAAACAAAAGAGCAGATCTCTTCCTCAGAGGAATTCTTTTATTTTCTTTTGAATATTTTTAAATTTAATTTAATTTAATTTTATTGATTATGCTATTACAGTTGTCCCATTTCCCCCCTTCATTCCCCTCCACCCTACACACACCCTCCCACCCATATTCCCCACTTTAGTTCATGTCCATGTATCATAAGTTCTTTAGCTTCTACATTTCCCACACTATTCTTGCCCTCCCCCTGTCTATTTTCTACCCACTGTGTATGCTACTTATTCTCTATACCTTTCCCCCCTCCTTCTCCCACTCCCCTGTTTGCTAACCCTCCATGTGATCTCCATTTCTGTGGTTCTGTTCCTGTTCTAGTGTTTGCTTAGTTTGCTTTTGTTTTAGGTGTGGTTGTTAATATCTGTGAGTTTGCTGTCTTTTTACTGTCCTATTTGTGATCTTCTTTTTCTTAGATAAGTCCCTTTAACATTTCATATATGATGAACTCCTTTAACTTGACCTTATCTGAGAAGCACTTTATCTGCCCTTCCATTCTAAATGACAGCTTTGCTGGATAGAGCAATCTTGGATGTAGGTCCTTGACTTTCATGACTTGGAATACTTCTTTCCAGCCCCTTCTTGCCTGTAAGGTCTCTTGTGAGAAATCAGCTGACAGTCTGATGGGAACTCCTTTGCAGGTGACTGTCCCCTTATCCCTTGCTGCTTCTAGAATTCTCTCCTTCACTAAAATGAAGGAGAGATCTTGGGTAATGTAACGATGATGTGCCTTGGTGTGATCCTCCTTGGGTCCAACTTCTTTGGGACTCTCTGAGCTTCCTGGACTTCCTGGAAGTCTATTCCCTTTGCCAGATTGGGGAAGTTCTCCTTTATTATTTGTTCAAATAAGTTTTCCACTGGTTGCTCTTCTTCTTCCCCTTCTGGTATCCCTATAATTCAGATGTTGGAATGTTTAATGATGTCCTGGAGGTTCCTAAGCCTCTCCTAATTGTGTTGAATCCTTGTTTCTTCCTTGTTTTCTGTTTGGTTGTTTCTTTCTTCCTTCTGGTCCACTCCATTGATTTGAGTCCCAGTGTTCTTTTTATCACTGCTGGTTCCCTGTGCATTTTCCTTCATTTCACTGATTGTAGCCTTCATTTGTTCATCTAATTTGTGACCAAAACCAACCAATTTTGTGAGCATCTTGATCACCAGTGCTTTGAACTGTGCACCTGAGAGGTAGGATTGCTTAGATGCATTTGCTCTGGGGCTTTGATCTGTTCTTCCACTTGAGCTATTTTTTTTGGGGGGGGGTCTGGTCACGCGTATTACATAGTGAGGGGAGGAGACTTAGGTGTTCCCCAGAGTGGGGCAACCTGGTTGCTGAGTTGTGACGCTGTATGTGGGGGAGGGGTCAGAGAAGGAACAATGGCGCTTGCTCTGCTCTCTCTCAGATTTCAGTCCCTTCCGCCACTTCCCACATGCAAATTGGGCCCTTCTAGTGCTGATTCCCTCGTGGGTGGGTTTGTGTACATTCTAGGACCCTGTGGGTCTCTCCAATGCACTCTACTGTGAGGCTGGGAGTCTCTCCCAGCACCTCAACCCCCACAAGTGTTTTCAATTGGTGCTTTTAGGCTTTATTTCCTGACACTAGTGCCCTGGGTTGCATGGTCTGTCTCCCTGTTTTTGCCTGGTTTATCTGCACGAAAATGTGTGTCCGTGGTCAGCCGCCACCTGTGCACTGGGGGTCTGCCAGCCACTGCCTGCATGCCTGGGACAGCTAACCACAGCACTTTTTCCTGCCATGATCCCTCTATGCCAGCCACTGACTCTGCCCTTCTTACAGGTCTGGATGAATGGTTGTCGGACTTCAGTACAGTTCAATTTTCTGTCAGATCTGGTTGTTTTTTTGTTTCTGAATCTTTGTTGTCCTTAATTCTGGTTGTGTGAGGAAGCAGTTTGTCTACCTACACCTCCATCTTGGCTGGAAGTCACTCTTTTGAATAATTTTTAATATATCTTATTGATTATGCTATTACAATTGTCTCATTCCACCCCTCTGTTATTCCCCTCTGCCCTGCACAGCCCCTCCCACCTGCATTCCCCCCCTTTAGTTCATGTCCAAAGGTCGTACATATAAGTTCTTTGGCTACTACATTTCCCATACTATTCTTAACCTCCCTCTGTCTATTTTCTACCCACTGTCTATGCTACTTATTCTCTGTACCTTTTTCCCCTCTCTCCCCTCTGTACTTCCCCACTGATAACCCTCCATGTGATCTCCATTTCTGTGGTTCTGTTGCTGATCTAGTTTGCTTAGTTTGTTTTGGTTTTGCTTTTTTTTTTTTTTTTTTTTTTTTTTTTTTTTTTTTTTTTTTTTTTTTTTTTTTTTTTTTTTTTTTTTTTTTTTTTTTTTTTTTTTTTTTTTTTTTTTTTTAGGTTTGGTTGTTAATAGCTGTGAGTTTGTTATCATTTTACTGTTCATAGTTTTGATTTTCATTTTCCTTAGATAAGACCCTTTAACATTTCATATAATAAAGGCTGGGTAAGGATGAACTCTTTTAGCTTGACCTTCTCTGGGAAGCATCTTACCTGTCCTTCCATTCGAAAAGAGAGCTTTGCTGAATAGAGCAATCTTGGATGTAGGTCCTTGCCTTTCATGACTTCAAATACTTCTTTCTAGACCCTTCTTGCTGGCAAGGCTTCTTTTGAGAAATCAGCAAATAATCTTATGGGAACTCCTTTGTAGGTAACCGTCTCCTTTTTTCTTGCTGCTTTTAAGATTCTCTCCTTTTCTTTAATCTTGTCTAACATAATTATGATGTGACTTGGTGTGTGCTTCCTTAGGTCCAATTTTTTGAGACTCTTTGAGTGTCCTGGACTTCCTGAAAATCTATATCCTTTGCTAGATTAGGGAAGTTATCCTTCATTATTTGTTCAAATAAGTTTTCAGTTCTTACTCTTCCTTTTGTCCTTCTGGCCCCTCTATGATTAGGATGTTGGAACATTTAAAGATGTCCTGAAGGTTCCTAAGCCACTTCTCATTTTTTTGAATTCTTGATTCTTCATTTAGTTCTGGTTGGATGTTTCTTTCTTCCTTCTGCTCCAAACCATTGATTTGAGTCCTGATTTCCTTCCCTTCACTGCTGGTTCCCTATACATTTTCCTTTATTTCACTTTTCATAGCCTTTACTTTTTTCTCTATTTTGTGACAACACTCAATCAATTCTGTGAGCATCCTGATTACCAGTGTTTGAACTGTGCATTTGGTAGGCTGGCTATATCTTCATCACTTAGCTGTATTTTTTTCTGGAGCTTTGATTTGTTCTTTCATTTGGGCCTTTTTAAAAAAATTTTTATTTTTATTTTTTGTGTAGGCTTGCCTATTAAGTAGTAAGGGGCAGAGCCTTAGGTGTTCACCAGGGCAGGGCAACCCAGTGGCTGCATTGTGATGCTATGTAGGGGAGGCGTTGGAGAGGGAACAGTGCCACTTGCTCCACTCCCTGCTGGTTTTCAGTTGCTTCCCCTGACACCCGCAAGCAAATTGGACCATTCTGGTGCTGATTCCTGGGTGGGTGGGCTAGTGTATGTTCTAGGAACCTGTGGGTTTCTCCAACAAACTCTCCTGTGAGGCTGGGAGTTTCTCCTTCTGCTGCCTCAAACCCCACAGGTGTTTTCAGTCAGAGGCTTTGAGGCTTTATTTCCTTGTGCTGGGACCCCAGGTTGTGCAGTCTTTCTCAGTCCCCAGTTGTTCCTCCCAGTTTATCTGCACCTGAATGTGGGACTGCCTGCTCCACCAGCTGCTGCCTTGTCAGGTCTGCCAGCCACCACCTTGCTGGGAGTCCTCTCCACCCAGGGGCAAGATGCCCATTTCTGCCCTTCCTGCCAGTCTGAATGAATGTTTCTTCTTTAACTCCTTGGTTGTCAGACTTCCATACAGTTCGATTTTCTGCCAGTTCTGGTTGTTTTTTGTTTGTAAATTTGTTCTTATCCCTCTTTTTGTTGTGCTAGGTGTGTCCACCTAGACCTCCATCTTGGCTGGAAGCCCCACCTGAATATATATTTTTTATTGTTGTTCAAGTACAGTTGTCTCCATTCCCCCCCTTTACTCCCCCTCCATCCCAGCCATCCTTCAGAGGAATTCTGTCATCTTCTTAGGACCATGTCTCCGACTGCAGTCAGATTTTGTTTTAAAGTAGTAATAACAAGAGAGAGGGAGAGGGAGGGAAAAGGGGGTATTTGGGCATCTTTACCCTATGGTCAATATATAGGTGAAACAAATCATAACCAGAAGCTGCTGGACTGAATTTTCCAGAATTCACTAGGAAGAATATGAGGCTAGCACCTTCTGAGTCTGTAGGCAGAAAGAAGCATGTGTCAGGTGAGCAGAATGTTTGGTGCTTCCACCCCAGCATTAGAGATGTGTCACCTCAGGACTGGAAGTGCTCCTGGGCCGCTCCCACCCCCTGCCTTCATCCTCACACACAAATCCTCAAGACCATCAACAAGGTGTCTTTTTTTCCTAACAGTTTACATGGCCCTGCCATCACCTTCCTTTATGCCCCTCCTGGTTCCTGTGTTCTTTTTTGAAACCCTTTCCTAGTTCCCTTTGGGATTGACCAAAAGGCATGTCAGTGCCTTGACCCAAGTTATGTGATGGTACCCTGTCCTGGGGTGTTGTTCTCATGTTTGGAGGACTGTCCACAGTCTTGTTGAGCTGGTCTCAGAGCTGAACTAAGTTGTTGGTGCCTCATCAGAGCAGCCAAGTGCTGATAACCCAACACCCCACATTACAGCAAAAGGCATCTGATATGCATGCTGAAATTTTGGAGCCTAAGGCATTTATTAAAGTTTGGGAACAATTAAATGATCAGCCCAACCTGTACATGTCCTGAGACTACCAGGTTCTGAGATAGGGAGGAAAAACTTCCTTCTACCTTCTTATGTTCTACAGCTGGCCTAAGAATTAAAATTGACATAAGACAGATTAAAGGAGAAAAACATGCAAATTTATTTATATTTTCACATGTACATGGGAATCCTCAGAGGGAAATGAAGACCCGAAGAAGCTGTTGGGCCCAAAATCTGAGGTACCTTTATTACACAAAGAAAAACAAATTGTGGGGATGTGACAAGACAAAAGGGTTTAGGTTAGGGGCAGTCAACTGTGGGACAGGGAATAGGAAACATACTGGGGAAACTAGGGGAAGATAAGAGTTATGTTAGTAGATCTGTTTGTATGATCTGTTTCCATTTTGAGTCAACTCCCAGGCTCTGGATAACAATGTTCTCCTCTCCCTGGTGCAGGGAGGCAGCTTTCTCAGCAGAAATTTATGCCCTGCTTTGAAATGGAAAGGAGAGGGGAGAGAGCTTTCCTGTGCCTGCTGTTTCTCAAGTGTCTTAACCTCTAAATAATCAATATGCCAAAGCAGCATATTTTGGGGTGGCATGTTCTTACCCTTTTCACTCCTGTTACTGCCCGCAGGGGGGATTACAGCCCTAGGTAGTCCTTGCAGTCCTCAGGACTGGGTCCTGTTGGCTGTGAGAACTTCCTGTCACTCTGTGCTGGCTGTGACACCAATCTGCTCTTCTAGGGACCTCTGGTCTCCCAAGAGACCTTTTCAGGATGGGCCCAAGAAGACACAGCGAAGATGTTGTTAGCATAATCTTTGAGCAGAATGTGGATATTTGGGTGATGTTCAACCGGAGGCCAACCCCACATCTAACTTCCTTGTAAATATGGAAGCCAAAGGTAACATGTTAAAGCACTTCAGTGCCAAACTGAAGGGGAAATGAGGTTGGGGCATGAGCACAGTCCCTGGGGAGGCCAGTTATCAATGCCATTATTACCAAACAAAAGTGGGGTTTGGCTGCCTGCTGCTGAGACAGGCATAAGAGGAAGGCTGGTGGGGGAGGAAAAAATCTTTATTAAAGTGTTGTACTATGTGGGGGAAGTGGGGTCTCCCCAGCTCCAGGTTCCTTTCTTTTGCGTAACACAGAAAAAAAAACATTTGTTCCCCAAAAGACTGAAACCCAAGACCAAAACCATGCCCAGAAATCCCTCTTCATCCTTATTGGTCCTTCTGGAGCATGAGGCTGCTAAGTGGATGGCTCTCCGGCTTCAGGCTCCTTGGGGTCTGTGCCTGTGGCCTGCACTGCCATCACAACACTGCAGCTTCCCACGCCAGGGACCCTAGGCCACTGCCAACCACCGCTGTTAGCTGTTCAGGGGCTTCACCTGCCGAGTCTGGTGCCCATCACCTGGCCATGTGATTATCAGGGCCCTATGGGTCCTGTGAGTGCTCTGGCCTACACGCCTGTGTGTAGATCCCAGAGGAAGAGAAGTAGTGAGTCTCTGCTCTCCTTTCATTTGAATCTCCCAGCCCAAGCTACCATGTGCTTTGAAAGCTTCAGCTTCCCCAGCCATTCTCGTCCTTTTCCCAGTCTAGACTGGCAGTTCAGCACCTCCCCCTGCTGCCATGTTAACCTTTATGGTACATGTGCCATTGTGACCTCTGGCTTCCCCTTCAGTCAGGAATTAGAAGCGGGTATGGGGACTTTTCCCTTCAACCATTGTGCTCTAGCCTTGAACAGACTCTGTGCAAACCTTCCTTCTGCCACATCTCTGCCTGGGGCAGGAAAATCTACTATCATGCACCATGCTAGGTTGGTTGCTGGGGCGATGTGGTACTGCCATACTAGCTTCTTTATGCAGGGAATGCAGCCTCTCTTGCACTGCCTTAGGGCCCCTCCCCTCTGTCTAGTGACTTGGCCAAATCTACCTGTATCATCATCAGTCCTCAGAGGTGGTCTCAGAGCAGAAGGGTGAGGGCTGAGGAGATCCAGCAAAGGTCCTGAAGACCAGAGCTGGAGGCGTGGGGAGACAGCTCTTGAGGGAACAATGGTTTCCAGCACAGGTCAGCAATCCCTCCTGTCTTCTAGACCAACAGTTTTCATTTTATCTGGAGAAGAGGCAAGTAGGAGAGAAGTATGGCAGTGGGAAGTTTTGAGTCTAGATTACCCGCTCTTGCTCATTGTACTAGAAGAGAGATGGTGGTCAGGTCTGAGTCTGCTGCAGAGCACAAGGATCCACCCATGGGAGACAATGTTCATGCCCCTTGGGCATTTTCAGGTGAAGTTGGTGAGCTATGCTATGCCAGGCCTGCCTCTGACATTATCAAGGTTCTGTCATTACTTTTGCAGGTTCAGCACGTGTCTGTTGTAACAGGGCTGCTTGCTTGAGCCAAATCACTATCCATCTCCAGAATTCAGACTAGGCTGAATATTTCTGGCAACTGGTGAGACAGCATCCTCTTTTGTGTAGACTGTGGTCCTTAGGGAAAAGTCCTTATCTTTGGGAAAGTGTAGCCAGGCCAATGGGTTTGCCCCCTGGAGGCATTAAGGGGTGAAATAGTTCTGGCTGTAGCCTTGCCTCTTTTTCCATCACCAGCCCCCTGGCCTCATGTATGAATGCTAAAAGATGAAGGATGGCTGGATCGATCAGAACTGCGAACTTCCTCTCCCAAAAGTCTGGTAAGGCAGCCCTGTTCTGTACCCCTCTGATGGAGCCTGGCACCAAAAGAGAGAGGTTTAGCCCCACTTTGCCCCCTGTGGAGCTGCTTTGCCTCTGGGAGACAGGACTTGGTCCCACAGGGGTGCCAGAAGGCACCAGTGGTACCCAGCCGAAGCAGTAGTGTTAGGCAGATGCAACCCCTAGCAGAAGAGGAGTAAAATTCTCAGCAAGTTGTCCAGCAACTGAGCAGCTTCATCTGTGAGCACATGTGAGTCACCTCCTGGGACTCCTAGAAACACTTGGGGGAATAAGCAGGCGGTGGAGTCCTACTTGAGCCAGGGAACTCACTTGCCTATTAGTTTCTTCCTGGTAAATTTGTCAGCAGCCTAGAGGTATGTGGGAAGGCAAATAAAACCCGATTTTTGTCCACAGACAGAACTTCCAAGCAGCGGCTGGCTACAAGGCTGTGCCTCCAGCTTCCTGCCTTGAGTGTGCCCAGGACTGGGAAGGCTGTCTGACAGAGCTATTGGTGGCCATGGTGTGGGCTGTTGTTGGGCCTTAGGGCCCAGTTGCTGTGTGACTGGACCCGGTACTGCACAGACAGTGCTCACAGCAGCACCAGCACTTCCTCAGTGTGAAAGCACTCTCCAGCAGTCATTCTAGTGCATCTGAGTGGGTTTCTGTTGGTGGAGTCATTTATTTCTGGTGTCAGGGAGGCCTGGGGCAGCTCCCCACTCTACTCCATCCCCTGCTGTACATACTCTGAGAGTCAGGGAGTCTTCTGCTCCCAGCCATGGTAATCTGCTGTAGCTGCAGGCCTTTGCCTGGAATTCCTAGTGGGGTGAGAGGAGGGCAAGGGCAGGGCACTTTGGCTCCCTTGCAGCAGAGGCTGGTGGTAAGAGGCTAAAGCCCCCATTATCTCCTGCCTCCCACCCCCGGGGCAGCAGACTGTTAGTTTGGATGCTGGGTTGGAGTTTCCTGGTCTGAAGTGGGGGGAGTGTGGCTAGCTGTACATCTCTGGGTTTGCAAGGCCACCTGACACTTCTCTCGGGATCTACCCTGTCCTGGGACCACTGTGTACACCCCTGAGCCTGGCTGAGGGCTTCCTCCAAGGGCATCTTCCTCCCCTGGAAGATGCTCTCAGATATCCATTTCCCCTCTTCCTTTCAGAGGCTACAGCTCACCAGGGTGGGGCTGCCATGAAGCTCTAGTTGCAGGGAAGGGCACTGTCCAGTCCTGGGGTAGAACCAGCATGATGCACGCGCCCATTGTGGTCATGATGAGGCTTGCGGACTGCATGTGAACTTGTCTGCATGTGCATGCCTGTGTGTCTGTGAGCCGTGGCTGCAGCATGTGCGTACCTGCAAATTGTCTTAGTGTTTGCATGCGATGCTGCCTAAGGATGTGAGTGCCTGTGGGAACTCTACGGAAATCAGTGTGTTTATTTGTGCATTTACCTGGGTGAGATTTCATGCAGGCCTTCAAGTGTCTAAGTATGCATGTGTGTGCATGCATCTCTGTGTGTGGTGGGGGTGTGTGCCTATGTCTGAATGGGCTGTGTGGCACCTGTGTCTGTGTGCGCCTCTCTCTAGTGCTCCCTCACTCCTCCTAGTCCTTCTCTCCCTGTCACCAGGATTTATGGGAAGTCTCAGGGAGGAGGAGGTGGCTAAGGAGGGGGGACCTCAGATGTGTGTCTCTTTGCCCTCAGAGTTGCTCTGGAGCCAGAGGGACCATCACTGCCCAGACCCTAATCACCTCTCCTGAGAGAAAAGCATCAATCTGCTTGTCAGAGGGAAATGGCTATTTGTTTGACCCTGGGGGGGCCCAGGGGCAGAGCTGGTTCTGAGTCATCACTGTCCTGGGCCCAGCACAGAGTAGGGGCAGGGGCAGTGAGTGGCTGACTGCTGAGCTCAGGAGATGCATAGGCTGTGCACTCAGGGGGCCGACACAGGTAGGCTGCCTGGTGGGGATGGGGCTGCAGTCTGCAGGAGGTGGGAGGGTCAGGAGAAGTGAGGGCTGAGGGAATGGGGCCTGGTCAAGGCTGTGTCCAGGCTGCCTCAGTAACCCCACTGAGGATCCTGGGTGAGTATTGGGGGAAGGGTGGGAGCAGCATCCCCTCTTGATAGACCAGGAAGAACATGTCTACCTTAGGACCTAGAGGCACTTGGCCCTGTTTCACAGGGCCTTGCTGACAGGATGCCTTGGGTGGGGGGGAGGGTTCTGTTGGGGGTGTTTCCTGGGGATGGGCAGGCTTCTCTCTTTTCTTACTACCCTGTCATCAGTGCCTGGGGCATGTTTTGGCAATCTTCCCATCTGTGTCACTGTCTGCTGAGTGACTTCCTGAGAGAAATTAATGAACTACTAGAGGCCAGGCCCCCAGGCCTGAGGTATAGCTCTGCCACTGACCAGAGGCTCTTCTCTGGGCCTCCATTTCCACCTGTGCAGTGGCTATGGCCCTTCACAGTCTGGCCATTTAGGGTCCTATGGTGGGTAAGTCCCTTTCAGCAGCCAGAGGTCACAGTGGTGGGGACAGACACTCCTGTGCATGTTCTCCCCCACACTCCTCTTTCTATCCTTTGCCACTAGTCTGTCTCTGGCCCCAGCAGGAAACTTCTGTGCTGCTGGGTCTCAGGAGAGAACCATTCCTATTGCGGTAGCCCAGGCATGATGCCCCTACACGGTGATGGGGCAGGAACATGTAGACACTCAGAGTGTCCTTCTGGGCTTGACTATACATTGGGGAGAGGTGGGAGCAAGAGCCAGAGCTCATGGTGAAGGGGTAGGGATGTGGCAAATGGCAGGGCTGAGTGATTTCTTTCTCCTGGTGCACATAGCTCTTGGTCAGTGAGGAGAGCAGGTTACATATGTTTATTTGCTCATTTGTCAGACATTGAGCACTTATTCTGGGCCAGAGTCTCTCCTTTGGCCTAGAGGGACCCAGATCACTTCCAATCTTTTAAGATACTGGTATATGGAGAAACCAAGGTGCTGAATTTGTGTCCTCTTTGGTTCTCTCCCACGCTGAATTAGAGCTGGCCTTGTGGCATTCTTGGGCAAAGAGAATGCATTGAAAAGGTCAATGTGGAAGTTCTGGTCTGGTCCTTTAAGGGCCCTTTATGTTGCTCTGAGGCTCCCTATAAAGGGGTACACAATAACATTCTTGAAGATAAGAAACCTGTGGAGAGAGACAGAGGCCCAGGACATCCTCAGCTGTGTCAATCATACCATCTGAGTGCTAGGCATGCAAATGAAGCCATCTTGTTTCCTTCAGCTCCAGTTGAGGCACCAGTTGGCTGCAAATCCATTCATGAGTCAGCTGAAACCATCTGTTGCAGAGACAAATTGTCTCATTGAGCATAGCTCATATTGCTGATTTTAGGACACTAAGTTTTGTGGCTATTTAAAAAAATGTGATAGAGGCCTATTGAAACAGAAATTTGTGCATAGGAGTAGAAGTGCTACCATAACAAAAATTTAAAACATGTAGCTTGACTTTGGGGCTGAGTGGCAGCTAGAGGCTGGAAGGATGATGAGATTGTGAATGCTGGAATGGAAGTGAGAAAACTGCTCTTGGAGGCTGGAGAAGGGGCAACCTGTGTTATATTGTGGTGGAACAATTATATATTGAAGAACAGAAAATGTAGCTAATGAACCTGTGGATCTGGCCAAAGAGATTTTCAGGAAGAATTTGAAAGTGCCAATTGGTTTCTTTAAGCAGTACATGAGAAAATATTTTATTAGAAAGAGGAACTCAAGAAAGAAGTGTTTGACTTGAAGAAGAATTTAGAGGCAATATAGATAATTCAAGACAGTCTCTCCAGAAAAAATTTCTCAAAGTAAGAAATGGTCTCAGGGCATAGAATGAATCAAGATTATAACGTAAGACTCTTTGTTTAGATCTTAGAAAGAGTTAACGTAGTTCTTAGTAGATCCTTTCAGCTAGACAAAAGAGTTTCCAACACAGCACTGACACCTACACAAAGTAAAAAAAGACATAACATGGAAAGTATTATGAATGTGGCTTTTGAAGCATGTAGTGACTCCCAGACAGATTTATGGGAAATGCACACAATTTTAAAAAGAATTATCCTGGCAAAAATACTACTACTTGGATTTTTTTAAAAAAGGAACAGGAAAATAAAAAGGTCTCTCAGGTCCCCAACATTGTACAGCATGAAGCAGGTAGAGACAGCCATCCGGCTGTAAATATGATCCAAAATGAAAGATGTCTCAGATAATGAAGCTCAGAGCCTGGAGTGTGGAGCCAAGAACCAAGGAGAACAATGACTAGGGAACTCCTTCCAGGAAGCAGAAAATAAGCGCTAATTAAGGAAGACTCTTTGCCCCAAAAGTTGGGGGAACTGCTGATATGTGCCCAGCTAGATTTCAAAACTGCAATGGAACAGTGACTACTATGTGCCTCCCATTTATTTCCTTTTTATTTTATTAAAAAAATTTTATATATGTTTGTTGATTTTAGAGAGAGGAAGGAGAGAGAGATTAGAAAGAAAAATTGTTTGCCTTCTTGTATGTTCCCTGACTGGGGATCAAAACTGCAACTTTATGTGCCCTGACTGGAAATCAAACCACCAACCTTTTGGTGTACAGGAGGATGCTCCAATCAATTGAGCCACACCGGCCAGGAGTACTCCCTTTTTAAATGGAGGTGTTCCTTGGGGGCTAGCAAATCCCTGTCCCATTATTTTCTATTAAATGTGTTAAAGTCAAATAACTTGTCTTTTTAATTTATAGGTCATTGGACCAACATGAGCACTATCCAAGGAACTGTACCCAAGGAGCCCCATCTACATCTGAATTTGATTTAGATGATGAAATCCTGGACTCGGAATCTGATGCTATAATCGGTTGAAAATTTGGGGTTCTTGTGAGGGGAAAAATGTATTTTACATGTGGGAGAGATGTGAATCATTGGCACCAGAGGGCGGATTATGGTAGGTCTTTAAACAATGGACCTCAGTGGATCCTGCCTTCTCATGTTCACACATCTTTACAACTGATACTGCCTTTTCTTCCATCAAGAGGTAGAATTAATTCTCTGCCCTCTTGAATCTGGGGCTGATGTAATGACTGGCTTTTTTCAGTAGACTGTGACACAGGTGATGCTGTGTGAGTTCTAGAGCTAGGCTTTTGAAGCTTCTACTCTCCATCCCTTGGAATGCTGTCCTGAGCCTCCCATGTAAGAAAGCCAGTCTAGCCTACTGGAAGAGGAGAGGTCACATGGAGAAAACCAAAGTGTCCCAGCTGACACCTAGCACTAAATATGCAACTGAGGCTGTCAAGGACCTTCCAGCCCAGCTGAGGTTCTAGCTGAATGCAGCCGAATGAGTGAGCCCAGGACAAGCCAGGAGTAAGAATTTCTCAGCCAATCAATAAAATCATAAAAAAATTAAATCATTGTTGCTTTAAGTCACTAAATTAAGTCACATCAATGTGTAATGTACATAACACATTATGGATAATGTGTTAGCAGCAATAGATAACAGATACATTTAGTATTCATGAATCTAAGAAAACTGCTATATTCATACAGTATAAGAGTGTTATTTGGCTTAGTGCTTTTTTATAAGGACAATTAGAAACATTTGGATAAATGTAAATTTTAGTCTAAGCACCCAGCTGTATCAGAAATATACATGTTCTTCATATCCTTTAAAAAAATGTCTTCATCCCACAAGGGCAATGGAAAATTTCATTTCAGTAATTATTGACCCCCCTTTCCCCCTCAGGGCCTTCCACATATGGAGGTTTATGTGGGACCTAAAAAATAGAGTCTGTTGAATTGCTACTGATACTTAAGCCCCCTAATCTCTGCTTCCATGGTCCCCTAATGTTCTTCTGCTTCTGTGCTATGTGTAGAGAATGAGAATTTTTGCTCAAGGAGCCCTCATGTTTCAGGAGCCACTTTCTTTAGGAAAATCACAGACCGTCCCAATGGTCTTGAGGCTCCCCCACCCCAAAGTCATTCTTCTCTTTCCTCAAAGGATAACCTATATTCATATCTCAGTAGCTTTATTGACTGGTTTCCTGCCTGTAGAATCCCAGATGTTGATAGATTTCCTTCATTTTGTCCCATCTCTGTTCCTTTCAGTCCAAGCTGATAGTGTTTTTGGTGTTATAACTATCTAAAAATCCTTTTGGGTCTTCTGTGTATGTCAAGAGAACCTATATCATGAGACATGAGAGTTCTCTATAGATCCTTCCTGAATAACCCCATCTATACTCCTGGCTTCTGAAGAGATGGTTAGTTGGATCTATGAATTACATACCTAATCTCTAAGGCAGCAGGTTGTCCATGCAGCCACACCCTTGTTGCTCTCTCTAGAGCATGCCTTAAGCATCTTTTATGACATTGGTAGGCTAATTTTCGAAATCATTCAGTTCTGGTTCCTATTTGCCCAAGAGTTTCTTCTCAATATCTATTTTCTCTCACATTTTACTATAAGCAGCAAGGAAAAACTAGGCTGCACCTTCCATATTCTGTTTGGAAATCTCCTCAGCTAAATCTCCACATTTATCTCTTTCAAGTCCTACTTTCCACCTGCACTAGAAATTCAGCCCAGTTCTCTGATCTTTATAACAAAGATCACATCTCTGGTTTCAAATAACATGCTCCCATTTTCATCTGAGATCTTACCATAGACATATTTAATGTTCATTTTTCTATCAATAATATTTTCATGATGTTTTCTCTAAGGTGATAGAAGCTTTCTGTAACATTTTCTCAGCTTTCTTCTGAGCTCTCACCAGAATCTCTTTTAATGTTCAAACTATTACTGAACAACAACAACAACAACAAAAACAGGGGTTCAGCTGTTTGTCACCACAAAAGCCAAACTTGTGAGGTGGGGGCTGATGCCAAAAGGAAAAAGGTTTTATTCAGATGCTGTGCCATCTTGGAGACTGGGGGACTCCCTGTCTCAAAGCTCATCTCCTCCACAAAACCCAGACAAAACCCTGCCATCCTCAGCAAGACTGGAGCAAAAGGAAGTGCTCAGAGTTCCTGCTCATCCAAGTACCTTAACTTGTTCCCAGCTGCTATCCAGCTTCAGGCACCCTCCTGGAGGCTGCATGTGGAGCCCTAGCAGCCATGGCCATGAGACTGTTAGGGCCACAAGTTTGCATGCTCCCAGATGGGAGCAAATGCAAACACACTGGTGAATATTTCACCAGGTCAGCAGGAGAGAGACTCCGTCCTGGAGTCCGTGGGCCATGTGACTGCTAAGGTCACATGGCCAATGAAAAGGACAGGCCAGTATACTGTCTAAGTGCAGGTCCTGAGCAGTGACTGATGAGCAAGAGAGAAAGCATTTATTTCCCTGGGGCTATACCTGTTTGGGGTTTGGGAAGGGCCAGGTACTTTCTCAGAAAGACAAATTAACTTCCTAAACTTTCACATGGTTTGGATGGGTCCACCTCCCAACCAATCCCTTCTTTTTCCAGGCTAGACTCTCATGCCTCTTTGGTCTAGTACCTGCCACTACTGTCTTTCTGGCTTGATGACACACTACCTGCCTTCCCCTGGTCCCATCCCAAGCTGGTAGCACGAGGGCCTGGGCAAGGGCTTTCCTCCTCATCCAATTATCTTTCTAACTTTTGGTGTGCTGGGAGCCCTATTCATTCATCTTTCCAGCTTTTGGCAGGCTTGAACCCTATCCATTCATCCCTCTAGCTCTTAGCACTCTGGGGCACCATCCATTTATTTTTCCAGCTTTCTGCATGTGGTTGGCCCTGTATATTCCTATTTCCAGCTTTCAGCATGCTCAGTCTCCCCCTGCGGCCTGCCATCTGGCTGGTGGGGGAGACTCCTCTGACTCCACTGGGGCTGAGACCATCTAGCTTCCCTGCTCTTGGGGCCTTAGGGTGTGTTTTGACAGCCGTGATGGCTCAGCCATCTCCAGGTGAAGGCTCTGCTGCAGCAGGGCCCAACCAACTGCTCCCACTGTGGGGAGGAGACACCCAGGTGCTTGCGGTGTTTGCCAGGGTTCCCACTGCCTCTGAGGTTGACAGTCATGTGGCCAAGATGCCAAGATCAGCTGAGCCTCCAGGCTCCTCGCCCCACCCACAGAAGGGCACCTCCTCCTCCCTGCAAGTCAGCACAGTCTGCTGAGCATCGAGTGCCTTGGCTCATTGAGAAAGAGGGTAGGCTAAGTGTATGGACTTATCCACCAGTAACAATGTATTCCCCAACAATCTCTTCAAGGCCAAGTGGGTGGCTTCTTTTTCTTCTTCTTCCTCTTCTTCTTCTTCTTTTCTTCTTTAATCATTCATCTCAGCATTGTTCCAGCCTCTACCCATGACCCGATTCCAAAACTTTGCCTCAATTTAGGAATTTGTTATGGCACCATCACCTCCAGGTACCAAAATCTGAATTGGTTACCTAAGACTATTGTAACAAATTACCACAAACTGGGTAGCTTGAAATGACAGAAATTCATTTTCTCATGGTTCAAGAGTACAGAAGTCTAAAATCAAGGTGCAGGCAGGGTTGGTTCCTTCTGGAGGGTGTTCCAACACTCTTTCTTAGGATCTGGAGGTCCTTGGCATTCCCTCGCTTGCAGCTCCACCACTGTAATTTCTGCCTCCATCTTCACATGGCTCTCTTACCCCATGTGTCCTTTGTGTCTCTCTATGGCCTTAAAGATTTTATTTTTAGACAGAGGGGAAGGGAGAGAGAAAGAGAGGGAAAGACACATCACTGTGTGGTTGCCTTTTGCACATCTTTACTGAGGACCTGGTCTGTAACCCAGGCATGTGCCCCAACTGGGAATCAAACCAGTGACCCTTTGGTTCACAGGCAAGCATTCAACCCACTTAGCCACACCAGCCAGGGCTGTGTATGACCTTCTTATAAGGACACCAGTCATTGAGTTTAGGGCCTACCCTAATGAAGATGAACCCATTTTGGCTAGTTACATCTGCAAAGATCTTATTTCCAGTCAAGTCATATTTTGAGGTTCTAGGTGGACATGAATTTGGGGGGGCACTATTCAACTCAGTACGGATATTAATTAATTTTTAACTCATACAATCCTCTAAAGGACAGACATTGATCATGTTCACAAATGCATGAGCAGGAGGAATGAATTTACTTCAAAAGAGACTATAGAAAACATCTGGTCTTAGGTTCCACCCACAGCATTCACTGTGGTCTTCCATTTATTTCTGAGCTCTTTTAGTGTTAAATTCTGTGGCTATTCCAAATAAAAATTCAAGCTCCCAAACACCCTGACACTTTAAATCCCATGTCCTTGCTTCATTTTCTCCCTAACATTTATCACTACTTAAAAAGCTTATATTTTGCTTATTTATTGTTGATTGTTTTTCTTTCTCACTAGAATAACCTCTGTGAAAGCCACAATTTTTGTTATTTTATCCATTGCTAGATATCCCCAGCACCAAGAATAATATCTGGTACATAGTAGGTATTTTGCTCAGTAAACATTTGTCAAGTAACTGAATGAATGGATGAATGAAGAAATTTCTGGACAGTGGGCATCCAGGTGCTTTGGACAGGGAGACCATTACAGCACTGGGCAAATTTTGCCCTTTTAAGTCTCTTAGTGTCAGGTCTCCAGAGTTCTCACTTAGAGCCTCCTGGATTTGTTTGACAGTTTTAGACTCTTGGGAGGTAATTGTGATGGTTGGTTGGCTGGGAGTGAAGAATAAAATGAGTTGGAAAGCCACTGACCCTTTGGGTCATTTTGAGAACTTTGCTTTACGTTTCCTTGTGCACTGGCTCCCAAACTCAGTGTGCTTTACTTGTCAGGAAAGCAGTTGCTTTCTCTCCTGGCCCCTATCTCTCTGTCTGGGATGTGAGAATTGAAGACAAAGGTCTTAAAATCACTTTGAACTCCACAGAGGAGGGTGCCAACTAAGTTGAGGGCATTATTAGTAAAGAGACAATTCCTTTGAAAATGGAAATTGCTGGATCACACAATCTCCCAACCACTGGGTGGAATTAAGGAGGAATTTGCTAAAGAGTCACAACTTCAAAACATCATCCAGATGGCTAAAGGAAATTTACATTTACACTTCAATCAGAAATCCCTTTGTAGAATGTAAGAGGAAAGGGTTCCATTTTCTGAGATCACAAATGGCTCTTCCCTTCTGGAGAAGAGAGCCTGTGAGAAAGACTGCCTACTATTTGTGAAGTCTCCTGCTAATTAGAAAAGTGAATCTAATTTCGTGGACTTCAGCTCTTATTAATTTATTCTGAGCTTGTTGGTAATGAAGCTATGTTGTTTCTTAAGAAGAAAACATCAGAGAAGAAAAGAATGGGTATGAGGCTGTGTTGTTTATTCCCATAACTTCATTCTTTTAATTGAAGGACAAAACATATAATTTAATGTGTATGACAATGTCAACACAGCTACTACTTGCTTTATCTACTAAAAGAGCCCAGTGTAGTGATCCCACAATGGGGAGTCTATTTTAACATTACTAAAACAAAAACTTACTGGGGTCACTGAACCACAGGTCTAAGAGAATCTTCAGTGTCAATCAATATGAGTGTAATTGTTTCCAGACACACAATCCAATCAGTCATACCTCCCCTTGTCAGCACCCACATTTCCCTAGAATGAATGGCAGGTTGTCCTCAGGAGTTAATGTCCCAGTCATGGCCCATGTTGAGGAAATCTACTACTTCTGTCATCTGAAACTCGTAGCTAATGTAGGTCCTGGTGCTGGGCTCTCACACTTCTGTCCGGAACTGAGCCCACAGTCAGTGTCTGAGGTGTAATTGGGTCTGAACTTTTCTCATCTTTGAAGCCAAAGTCTACATTTTACTTAGTGCCAAGTTTACCCAGATACTGTCAATTCCAGCCTGATTAAGAATTTTACATTTATGTAAACAATTTACTTACTTTTACAAATTTCTACTACTTAACTCTGAGTAGTTACTGCTCTCATTCACATCTTAGCACCGAGATGAGCTGGGTCCTTTAATGACTACAAAGGATTTCTGGAGAAGGGCACAGTACAGGCTCTAATGGGTGAAGTTTCCCGTGAGGCTGGCTAACAAGATAAGTATGTGAAAAGAGGAAGCACAGAATATCTACTTCTTTTTAAAGGCTTTTAAACAATTATAAATACATAATTAATTATAATAACTCTTTCCTTAAGACTATCTTTCATAGATTCTAAAAACTCTGTTTTTTAAATAATTTTAAAACTGTTTTTCTATTATAGTTGTCCCAATTTTCCTGCTTTGCCCTCCTCCACCCATCCCACCCCCTGCTCCCACAGTCAATCCCCACACTGTTGTCCATGTCCATGGGTCATTCATACATGTTCTTTGACTTATTCCTTTCCCTCTTTCCACCATTATTCTCCTCTCACCTCCCCTGTGGTCACTATTAGTCTGTTCCTTGTTTCCATATCTGTGGTTTTATTTTGTTTGTTAGTTTATCTTATTCATTAGGTTCCTTTTAAAAATGAGATTATAAGGTATTTGTCTTTCACCGACTGGCTTATTTCACTTAGCATAATATTCTCCAGTTTCATCCATGCTGTCACAAAAGGTAGGAGTTCTGTCTTTCTTTCTTTGTGCTGAGTAGTATTCCATTGTGTAAATGTACCTCAGTTTTTTTATTTACTCATTTACTGGGCACTTAGGTTGTTTCTAGCAGTTGGCTATTGTAAGTAGTGCCACTATGAACATAAAGGTGCATAAGTTCTTTTGAATTGGTGATTTGAGATTCTTAGTGTATATTCCCAGCAGTAGAACTGCCAGGTCAAAAGGCAGTTCCATTTTTAGTTTTCTGAGGAAATTCCATACTGTTTTCCACAGTGGCTGCACCAGTCTGCATTCCCACCAACAGTTCACTAGGGTTCCTTTTTCTCCACAACCTTGCCAGCACTTATTAGTTGATTTATTAATGATGACAGCCATTCTGATAGGTGTGAGGTGATATCTCATTGTGGTTTTAATTTGCATCTCTCTGATGGCTAGTGATGCTGAGTTTCTCTTCATATGCCTATGTGCCATCTGTATGTCCTTGGAAAAGTGTCTGTTCAGGTCCTTGGCCCATTTTTTAATTGGATTGTTTGTCTTCCTGATATGGAGTTATATGAGTTCTTCATATATTTTGGAAATCAAACCTTTGTCCAATGTATCATTGGCAAAAATATTCTCCCATATGGTTGGCTCACTTTCCATTTTGATAATGGTTTCTTTAGTCATGTAGAAGCTTCTTTTTAGTTTGATGTAGTCCCATTTATTTACTTTTAGTCTTTATGCCATTTAATTCTGCTCTGATCTTGATTATTTCTTTCCTTCTACTTGCTCTGGGCTGAAAAACCCTGTCTGTTCTGTTTAAGGTCTAGCTTGCCTGGAATATGGGAGATGCTCAACAAGTATTTGTTTAAAAGAAATAATTAAATAGTAGAAATGAGAAAAAGTAAGGATCTATACCAGACCCAGTTCACTATTTCCCAATCATATATTTATTTCCTCTTTCATCTTTCTTAGCTCTGGCAGACACTGTAATCTAATTCATTCACCACTCATTCCAACTCCCCTCTAGTATACCCTCCAGGGCTGTAGAGGTTGGAAATCTAGGAACACTTCCCAGACTCCCTTGCAGTAATGTTCTAGATCCTGGCAGGTAAGACCTGTATATGGAAGTGAGCAATGTGTGTGGTGGTGGGGATGGGGCAGTCTGTGTGAAGAGCCACTGGATTTTCTCATGCAACAGCTTATGTTTTCCAAAGGTGGCTATGATCTATTGGTTCTCAAGTGCTCTTCCAGAATCTACCACAACCTCATCAAGAGTTAGAGTCCATTTCAAAGTCTGGGACCAGACTGTTCCTCATCTTTGCTCCTCCTACTGGTCTCAATGTGGTTTCTTCTTTAATTCTGTAGTTTAGGGCTTCTATTCGGCTTAATTTCTGACAGTTCTGAATGATGGTTGTCCTATAGTTTAGTTGTAATTTTGATGTGGTTGTGCAAGGTGGTGAGCTGTGTTTACCTACACTGCCATCTTGACCAGAAGTTCAAGAAAGTCTTTTAAATAAATGGTGCTGTGAGAATTGGAAAGCCACATGCAAAATAATGAAACTAGCTTATAGTTTGTCCCCATGTATAAAAATTAATCCAAAAGTGGATAAAAGATTTTAATATAAGATTTGAAACAAGAAATTGAAGAGAAGAAAACATAGGTACTAAGCTTATGGACCTTAGTCTTAGAGGGAAATTTTGAATTTCACCCCAAAGTCAAAGGAACTAAAGGCAAAAATAAATGAATACATGAAATGCATCAAACTAAAAAGCTTCTTCACAGCAAAAGAAATCACCAACAAACCAAAAAGATTATCAACTGAATGGGAGAAGATATTTGCAAACAAGAGCTCCAAAAAAGGGTTAATATCCCAAATATATAAAGAACTCATTCAAATCAACATCAAACAAATAAACAATCAAATTAAAAATGGGCAGAGGAACTGAACAGACAAGTCTTCCAAGAATACAAACAAATGGCCAACAGATACATGAAAAGATGCTCAACATCACTAGCTACTAGGAAAATGCAAATTAAAACTACATTGAGATACCACCTTACACCTGTTAGAATGGCTGTTATCAACAAGACAGTTAATAACAAGTGTTGGAAGGGTTGTAGAGAAAAAGGAACCCTCATTTACTGCTGATGGGAATGTTAACTGGTACAGCCATGGTGGGAAACAGTATGGAGGTGACCCAAAAAATTAAGAATAGAGTTACTACATGACCCAGGAATCCCTCTTCTGGGCATCTACCTGAACAACTCAAAAACATTTATTCACAAAGATATACAAACCCATATGTTTATTGCAGCATTATTCATAGTGGCCAAGACATGGAGACAACTCAAGTGTCCTTTGATAGAAGACTAGATAAATAAGATGTGGCACGTGTGTGCACACACACACACTATGGCATACTACTCAGCCATAAGAAAAGTTGAAATACATTTGTGACAACATGTATGGACCTTGAGAGAATTATGTTAAGTAAAATAAGTCAGTCAGAAAATGCTAAGAACCATATAATTTCACTCATATGTGGGGTATAAAACCAAAACTCATAAACATAGACAAAACAGTATGGTGGTTAACAGAGAGAAGGGAAACCAGGGGGTAGTAAAAGGTAAAGGGGGCTTAATATAATATACAATGACAGAAGATGTTTTGACTGAGTGGTGGGCACACAATGCAATATAATCATGCATCACAAAATTTAGACTTGGTTTCCTGCCAAGATGGAGGCATAGGTAGACACACTGTGCTTCCTCACACAACAAAAAGAAGGACAAGAACAAATTTAAAAACAACAACAACAAAAAAACAACCAGAACTGACATAATTGAAATGTATGGAAGCCCAGCAAATAAGGAATTAAAGAAGAAACATTCATCCAGACCCGTAGGAGGGGTGGAGACAGGCAGCAGGGTGGAGAGGACTGGAAGCAAGGCAGTGGCTGGCAGAGCAGGTGGTTCCACATTCAGGTGCAGATAAACTGGGAGGAACAACTGGGGAGCGAGACAGACTGCACAACCCAGGGTCCTAGCATGTGGAAATAAAGCCTCAAAGCCTCTGACTGATAACACCTGCGGTGGTTGAGGCAGCAGAAGGAGAAACTCCCAGCCTCGCAGGAGAGTTTGTTGGGGAGACCCACAGGGTATAGAATGTACACAAGCCCACCCACCTGGGAATCAGCAACAGAAGGGCCCAATTTGCTTGTGGGTAGCAGGGGAAGTGACTGAAAACCGGCAAGGAGCAGAGCAAGTGGCACTGTTTCCTCTTGGACTCCTACCCCACATACAGTGTCACAATGCAGCCACATGTGTTGTCCTGCTTTGGTGAATACCTAAGGCTCTGCCACTTAGTACTTAACAGGCAAGCCTAGACAAAAAAAAAAAAAAAAAAAAAAAAAAAAAAAAAAAAAAAAAAAAAAAAAAAAAAAAAAAAAAAAAAAAAAAAAAAAAAAAAAAAAAAAAAAAAAAAAAAAAAAAAAAAAAAAAAAAAAAAAAAAAAAAAAAAAAAAAAAAAAAAAAAAAAAAAAGCCCAAATGAAACAAGAGATCAAAGCTCCAGAAAAAATACAACTGAGTAATGAAGAGATAGCCAACCTATCAGATGCACAGTTCAAAACACCGGTAATCAGTGTGCTCACAGAATTGGTTGAATATGGTCACAAATTAGAAAAAAAATGAAGGCTACAAAAAATGAAATAAAAGAAAATGTACAGGGAACCAACTGTGATGGAAAGAAAACCAGGACTCAGAAGCATGGAAGCTATGAGTCCTTACATCATACCATGACTAGTGCATCTCTTCCATTTGGCTGTTCCTGAGTTATAAAAAGATTTTTGTTAGACTTCCGGCCAAGATGGAGGCGTAGGCAGACACACTGTGCCTCCTCTCACAACCAAAATTAAGGACAACAAAGATTTAGAAACAAGAAAACAACCAGAACTCAGAAAATCGAGCTGTTTGGAAGTCCAACAACAATTCATCCAGACCGGTAAGAGGGGTGGAGTCGCAGCAGGAAAAAGCAGAGGTGTGGACTGGGCACGCAGGCAGCAGTGGCTGGTAGCCCCCAGGTGCACAGGCAGCGACTAGCAGAACCCAGGCACAGGGTGGCAACTATGCAGACCCAGTGAGGCTGCACAAGGCAGCTGGCTGACTGGGTGGTCCTACATTCCCGCTCAGATAATCCAGGCAAAGGGGAAGCAGTGGAAGGGAGTGGAATCTGAGAGTGAGCAGAGCAAGCGCCATTGTCTCCTCTTAGACCCCGCCCCCACATACAGTGTCACTACCCAGCAACTGGGCTGCCCCGCCCTGGGGAACACCTAAGGCTCCACCCCTTACTACCTAACAGCTGTGACTAGACACCCCCCCAAAAAAACCCCAAAAAACCCAGAAATGAAAATGGCTCAAACCAGAGAACAAATTAAAGCCCCAGAGCCAATTTATCTAAGCAACGAAGAGATTGCCAACCTATCAGATGCACAATTCAAAACCCTGGTGATCAGGATGCTCATAGAATTGGTTGATTTTGCTCGCAAATTAGATGAAAAAATGAAGGCTACAATAAGTGAAATGAAGAAAAATGCATGGGGAACCAACAGAGATGGGAGGAAAACTGGGACTCAAATCAATGGAGTGGACCAGAAGGAAGAAAGAAACAACCAAACAGAAAACAAGGAAGAAACAACAATTCAAGAAAATGAGGAGAGGCTCAGGAACCTCCAGGACATCTTTAAACGTCCCAACATCCGAATTATAGGGGTACCAGAAGGGGAAGAAGAAGAGCAACCGGTGGAAAACTTCTTTGAACAAATAATAAAGGAGAACTTCCCCAATCTGGCAAAGGAAATAGACTTCCAGGAAGTCCAGGAAGCTCAGAGAGTCCCAAAGAAGTTGGACTCAAGGAGGAATACACCAAGGCACATCATCATTACATTACCCAAGATTAAAATGAAGGAGAGAATTCTAGAAGCAGCAAGGAATAAGGGCACAGTCACCTACAAAGGAGTTCCCATCAGACTGTCAGCTGATTTCTCAAAAGAGACCTTACAGGCAAGAAGGGGCTGGAAAGAGGTATTCCAAGTCATGAAAGGCAAGGACCTAGACCCAAGATTCCTCTATCCAGCAAAGCTTTCATTTAGAATGGAAGGGAAGATAAAGTGCTTCTCAGATAAGGTCAAGTTAAAGGAGTTCATCATCACCAAGCCCTTATTTTATGAAATGTTAAAGGGACTTAACTAAGACAAAGAAGATAACAAATATGAACATTAAAAAGACAGCAAACTCAACAGATATTAACAACCACACCTAAAACAAAAGCAAACTAAGCAAACAACTAGAGCAGGAGCAGAAACACAGAAATGGAGATCACATGTAGGGTTAGCAACAGGGGAGTGGGAGGAGGAGAGAGGGGGAAAAGATACAGAGAATAAGTAGCACAGACGGTGGGTAGAAAATAGACAGGGGGAGGGCAAGAATAGTGTGGGAAAAGTAGAAGCTAAAGAAGTTATGACACATGGACATGAACTAAAGGAGGGAATGTGGGTAGGAGGGGGTGTGCAGGGTGGAGGGGAATGAAGGGGGGAAATGGGACAACTGTAATAGCATAACCAGTAAAATATATTAAAAAATTAAAAAATAAAATAATAAAAATAAATAAATAAATAAATAACAAAACAAACTGAGAAAACAGCTAGAACAGGAACAGAATCACAGAAATGGACATCACATAGAGGGTTATCACTGGGGTGTGGGAGGGGGAGAGAGGGGAGAAGGGGAAAAGGTACAGCGAATAAGTAGCATAGATGGTAGGTAGAAAATAGACAGGGGGAGGTTAAGAATAGTATAGGAAATGTAGAAGCCAAAGAACTTATATGTAAAACCTCGGAACATGAACTAAAGTGGTGGGGTATGAGGGTGGGAGGGGGTGGGGCATGCAGGGTGAAGGGGAATAAAAGAGGGAAAATGGGACAACTTTAATAGCACAATCAATAAAACGTATTTCAAAAAAAGAAATTGAGACTTGAACTCTATATAATCTTATCAAGCAGTGTCACCCGAATAAATTTAATAAAAATACTTTTGAGTTTTGGCTTTCTGTTACTTGTTGCTGAAAACATCCTGTTTGCTCCCTGATGGCTGTAGTCAATTCCTGCCTTGTCTATGTGTTCTGGGGGCCAGGGGTTTCCCAGAGGAGCCATCTAGTTACAAAAATCACATGGGGCATGTGGGGGCAGAGCTCTGGAAGTCAAGTCTGAAACTTCTGGAGTTTGGATCCATTTTACAGAAGTCTTCATAATTTCAGCAGAGCCTTCTTTTTCCTTTTTCCTGAGGTTTATGCTTGAGCTGAGGCTCCTTTGTACTTTAGAGATCATTTCCTGGGACTGAGGAGTAAAGGAAGAAGGGAGGAGATGACAGAACAAAGAAGCCTTGCTAAAAACAAAGCAAAAGTAACAAACAAGTGAAACAAACCAAGACAAATAGACATGGAGAGCAGAATGGGAGTTACCAGAGGAGAAGGGAATAGGAGAGATGTCAAGTACATGGTGACAGAAGGAAACTAGACTCAGGTGGGGATGCCACAGAGTACACAGATGTTGATTTATAATCTGTATGCATGAAAGTTATATAATGTTATTAACCAATGTTACCTAATAAATTTAAAAAAAGGGAAAAGCAAACCACTACAATGTTACATTTCCCAGACAATTCTGCCCAATAAGACATAAATTAAAGGTTTCTAAGAAATATTTGCTTTCTTTTCTTTCTACCTAGGTCATAGTAATTAGAGCTGTAACAGCCATCTTGTGACTGAGGATAAAGGCCAAGAGAAGCAGAGGTGCAGACCCACTAATTTTGAGGCACTAATACAGCACCACTACCTAACTTTCTGACTGTGTGTAGGAAAAACAGTAACACACCCTTACATGTTTAAGTTCCATCTCTGATATTATCATCTGAATGTAAGTCCTAACTGATAAGTTGAATTCACCCAGCGGTGGGCAATTAGCTGACTACATGCCTGTTTGATATCATCCTTCCTCATGTCTTCTTTTTTTCCATTTGTCTCTCCAGTCTTCCATTTCTTCCTTCCCTACCATGCAATGGGAGAGGGCGGTGAAAATTCAGGTGTTTTGTGGAGAACCTGCCACATGCTGTGTGGGATGATCTTATCCCCAGAGATAAACCTGGAGCTCATAGGTGCTGTCTAAGGTTAACACCTCTGACTGTGGCTTCTTTCTCTTCTTAGGAAGACAGGAGGTAGAAAGGGAGGAGGATACATCTCTAAGTCTGACAGACCTGGGTTTGAATACCAGCTCTGCCACCTGTTAGATGTGAGATTTCAAGTAAATCACTAAGAATAAGTATAAATTCTCCTGTGCAATGAGTTGTTGCAAGGATTAAGTGATACAGCTATAACTCACTCACAGAGGGTGCTTACTCTGAGCCAGGTGAGGCTAAAATGAGGGTCATAGTAATAAGAAACAAGGAGAAGGGGATTGATATTGAGTACACAACTGGTAGTCTATGCCATAAATGGAAAATAAGACCTAATTCTTGATTCCTTGATGAACCAGAGCAGTCCCCCAAGATCTGGGGATTGCTTGTACACTGTCTTGGGCTCCATTTTGCTCTGTGAATGAGATGCTTCCCCTGTCTTTGTCCTGCCCCTGCCATGACCAGGGTGGGGTGTCCTCATTCAGTGAGTGTGCTCATGATTACACAAGTTGGTTGGAGAAAATCCACATGTCTGGGGACAGCTGAGCCACAGTGTCCCTGCCATGGCTGCACACCTGTTAGAAACTATAGTTAGAACAGTAAATCTTGGGGCAAGAAAGAGAGAAGGCAAAGGATAAGAGGAAAAAAAAAAAAAAAAAGAAAGGCAGCCTAGAATATAGGATGTTATTCTCTGCAGCAAAGCTGCAGCATTCTCTGGGCTGGTCCTTAAGAAGAAGGAATGGCTTGTGGGACCAGCTGGAATTAGGAAAACTATGGCTGACATGACTCATGATCTGTCAGCTCTGCCTGTGCTGGCACAAGGTTTATCCTGAGAAGCCCTAAAAAAGCCCTTCTACAGTTGGGGCTCCTGAACATTTTGACTGTGGCACCCACAGGCAGGATGTAAGGCTTTTGCTCTCTCTCCTCTTAAGTTTCCACGGGGGAGGGGGGGAAACTCAAGGATTACAAAGATAGGGAAGAAATAAACAAGTTAAATGTATTATGTTGCCAGCAATACAAATAACTCCCATATTAGTTACTTTAAATGTAACTAATTGGTTTTTGCATTATAAAAAGTTTCCTGACTTCCAATTAAGATGGCAGCATAGTAAACATGGCTTGCCTCCTTGCACAACCACATCAAAATTACAACTAAACTATAGGACAACCATCATCAGAACCATCAGAAATCAAGCTGAATGGAAGCTCTAAACTATGGAATTAAAGAAGAAACCACATTGAGACCAGTAGGAGGAGCAGAGATGAGGAACGGGTTGGTCCCACACCCAGGTGTGGCAGATAAAAATCAGGAGGGCTATCTCAAGAGTGAGGGGTCCCAGCCCCCGGCCAGGCCCTCCAGCTCAGAGTTTCTAGTGCCAGGAAGAGAAGTCACTATAACTTCAGGCTGCAAAAACCAGTGGTGATTGAGGCTGCAGAAGACAGAAACTGCTGGAGTCTCATGAAGTTCTTCTTAAAGGGTCCACACATAGACTTACGTGGACTCACTCCCTCTGAACTTCAGCATGGGGGCAGCACATTGAAAGGCATCAGAAACATGTGGAAGGAAACTGACTTGTCCTGCATCAGGGTGAGAGCTGGGGAATGGCTTCTCCCAGTCAGAAGTGCTGATGTAGGCTATTCCTTTTCTGAGCCCTACTCTGACAGAACCACAGAGCCAGCCATCAGAGTCTGCATCATACCTGAGTTTCATTCATACCTGAGTATCCATCAACCTGGCTTACACTCTTTGCCCCACCCTGATGATTCCCTGAGGCCTGCTCCCACCTAACTTTCAGGCCCATCCCAGCTGTTTCCTGTGGCTTTTCCATATGAATGGCTCATCTTGGTCTATGCTTCAGATTTTCCTAAATTCTCTCAAACAAGCAGCATCTGGCTTCAGTGATACCCTTACTTCTTGTTAAGTTGCCTCAGAATTGGCACTAGCGGCAGGCAGCCTTGGTTCACAGCATGGCCTCACCTGGGCACCTCCAAGCTGAGCATAAGTAGCAGCTATCTGCAAACTGCTTTGTAGCTTATGCTGGGTGACTTCATATGGAAAACAACTGGTGGCTGACTGTGGATGTGCCAACAGCAATCGAGGCTTAACTACAACAGGAGGGTGTACACAGCTCACATGTTGGGTGTATCTTGAGTACCCAGACTGCATAATAAAGGAGACTGTGCCACTGGACTCTACAGGACACCTACTACATTGGGCCACTCTACCAAGCTTGAGAGATGTAGCAGCTCTATCTAATACATAGGGACAAACATAGGGAGGCTGCCAAAATGAGGAGACAAAGAAATGTGGTCCAAATGAAAGAACAGAACAAAACTCCAGAAAAAGAACTAAACAAAATGGAGACAAACAACCTACTGGATGCAGAGTTCAAAACACTGGTTATAAGGATGCTTAAGGAACTTAGTGGAACCTCAACAGCATAAAAATATCTAGTCAGAAAGGAAGGATACACTAACTGAAATTTAAAAAAAACCCCAACAATTTATAGGAAATTAACAGTAGAGTGGGTGAAGCCAAGGGTCAAATCACTGATTTGGAACATAAAGAAGCAAAAAACAACTGATTAGAACAGCAAGAAGCAAAAAGAATAAATACAAAACAAAAACAAATCAAAGATAGTATAAGCAGCCTCTGGGACATCAAGTGAACCAACATTTGCATGATGGTGGTGCCAGAAGGAGAAGAGACAGAGCAAGAAACTGGAAACCTATTTGAAAGAATAATGACAGAAAATTTCTCTAACTTGGTGAAGGAAATAGATATACAACTCCAGGAAGCACAGGGTCTCAAACAAGATGAACCCAAAGAGGTTCACTCCAAGACACATCATAATTAAAATGCCAAAGGTTAAAGACAAAGAGAGAATCTCAGAAGCAACAAGAGAAAAAGTTACTTATCTACAAGGTAGCTCTTGTAAGACTGTCTAGTGATTTCTTATCAAAAACTTTGCAGGCTAGAAGGGATTGGCAAGAAATATTCAAAGTGATGAAAAGTAAGGACCTACATCTAAGATTGCTCTTCCCGGAAAAGGTATCGTTTAGAATTGATAGACAGACAAAGAACTTCCTAGACAAGAAGAAGAAGGAGTTCATCACCACTAAACCTGTATTATATGAAATGTTAAAGTGTCTTCTTTAAGGAGAAGATAAAAAATGTAAACAATAAAATGGCAATAAATACATATCTATCAACAACTAAATCTTAAATAACAAAATAAACAAACAATTAGAAAACAGAATTGTAGATATATGGGCTGTTGTGATGGTTGCCAGAAGCGAGGTTGGTCATGAGGATGGGCAAAAAGATGAAGGGATTAAGAAGTACAAATTGGCACTACAGAATAGTCATGGGGCTGTGAAGTACCATGTAGGAAATAGAGTAGCCAAAGAACTTATACACATGACCCATGGACATGAACAATGGTGGGGGGAAATGCCTGAGGGAATGGGGGGCTGGTTGGAGGGGGACAAAGGAAAAAAGCTGGGACAGCTGTAACAGCATAAACAGTAAAATATTATTAAAAAACCCAATTTCCTAAAAACTCAAAAACCACACAATAATTTTATTTTATTCATTAAGGTAGCCAATATTTAGAAGCAGTCCAGCACATATGACATGATCATCATAGACAATGAGGATGGCTCACAGCTGACCACCAAACTCACATGGTCTTGAAGTCTATTATAGGAAAATTGTAGGTTAAAAATTATTAATGCAAATTTGGATCACTATTTACTGTGAAATTAACTTAACAACCCACAAAAAGCTAAAATAATAATGTTAAATAAACTAAAAGAGATTTTTATAATAAGAATAACTTATTAAATTATTCTTAAATAAACTATAATTTAAAAAAAAACCATGGCCAGTTCAGGGTAACACTGACCACATCTCCTTTCCCCAAATCGTGAAATACTAACCACCTGCAAAAGTGTGTGCAGGGTAGGAGTTCGACAACATTGGTAAGTGTTATGTGCAGGCAAATTTCTGAGCAAAGAATACGATCAGGGTCCTGGGTCATTTCAGTTTATGAAACACACATTTTAGTAACCTCATTAGGTTATCAGTAAGTAACCCTTAGATGTCCCAAAATATCAGCATCTATGGGAGTATCAATCACTTGACTATACAAACTGAAAAAAGAACATGCATATTTGGGTCCCCAAGACCCATTGCAGGAGACCCAGTGGCCTGGGAAGGAGCCTCTGGCCACTTGTGGAAACTGCTTTGAGGAATTGTCTTACCTATTCAATGCTTTTCCTCTTTATCTCTTTTCCATATTATGAAATATTTTCTCTCTACTACATTATTCCCCTTAGCACACAACAAGCTGCAATGAATGAATCCCACCTTAAAATTTACCTTCTTGACTTAACATCCCCTGCAACTACCACTACAATGCTTTCCTTGCCATTGCAACAAAACGCTTCAAAAGAGTTGTCTGTATTCAGTGTCTCCAATTCTTTTCATATTTGTGTCGAACTATTCTAAAAGATCATTGATTTCAACAATAGATGCCCTTGTCAATCTCTTAGTGTCAACAGTAAGCCAACCAGCTCATCCCTATATGACTGGGACTTTCTCAGATTTTAAAAACAAAAAGTCTTGCTTGCATTCCAAAAACTGCCTCAGTCCTGGGCAAATCTGGACAGTAAATCACCCTAGATTGATGACCTTCACATTGCTGAATCCACTAATAGAGTCCTCTTTGCAACCTTAAAAAACCCCCTTTCATTTAGCTATACAAGGTCTGTCTTGAAAAAGTCCAGCCATTGTTAATATAACAAGAACATCATGACATTGATGTAACCTGGCAGCCAAGGAGAGTGGACTGGAACATGCATGCATGAACAATGACTTCACCATACTAGTCAGTGGGGGTGGTAGATGCCACTGAGTGAGCATGTGTACTGTGTGGCTGCCGCATTCAAAATAACTGAGTGAGTAGAAAAAGTCTGCATCAGATTTTGCATTAAGCTTGAACATTCCTCCACAGAAACTATTCAGATGATTCAGGAGGCTGCAGTTATGGGCAACTGGTGAATGGTAGCTTTGACAGGACAATGTACCCACACATGAATCACATCTTGTGTAGAGTTTTTTGGTAAAACATCAAATCACCTAGGTGACTCAGCCCCTCTACATCCAAGATTTGACACCCTGAGACTTCTGGCTTTTCCCCAAACTAAAACCACCTTTGAAAGGGAAGAGATTCCAGACTGTTGAGATTCAGGAAAACAGGATGGGGTAGCTAGCTGATGGCAATTGGGAGAACTGTGTGAGGTCCCAAGGTGCCTAGTTTGAAGGGGACTGAGGTGTTATTGTCCTATGTACAATGTTTCTTGTATCTTCTATCTTCTCCAATAAATGTCTCTTATTTTTCATAGTATGTGGCTGGACACTCTCTGGACAGACCTTGTAATTTACGTACAATAAGCTGCATATATATATTTGAAATGCAAAAATGAATGTTTTAACCTATGTATACACCCATGCAACCACTGCAGTAATCCAGATTGTTACTGTTACAGTTAAGGATCACCGGGGAGTCTCCCCGACTGGCCAAGATGGTGCATGAGGAGGTTCTCGCACTGAGAGGCCAAAAGCTAGTAAGATAATTGGATAGAAAAAGAAGCCCTCTCTTCTCTGTCCCTGTAAGTACCAGACGTGAGCAGGAAGGGCAGATGGTTTTTGAGATGGGAGTCCCCCATTCTCCCAGGTCACAGCACCTGAAAAAAAAACCTTTCCTTTTGCATCAGCAACTGTCTCATGAATTTGGCTTTTGTTGTGGCAGGTAACTAGCTGTACCTGCATTTTTGGTTATAGTTTTTGGCAACTGTGGTGGAATAGTGTGGATTGCCATAAGTCTTGGAGGGCCTAGGCTATGGTCCCAGTTGCCTGTGGCAGGCTGACCCCAGGAGTGGGATTGTGGGGACTTCCCAGCAGCTGCCAAGAGGTTTCCTCAGGGCATTTCCCTGCACTCCTCAGCACATCAGCCACCCAAAACACTTGGCTGGTGAAAAGAAATGGGTTTCTGGGGAGCAGATGAACTCCAAGACTGGGTAAGTTGAAGTGACTTGCATACCAGGGGTCCTCTATCCCTGCTCCTTGGTCTTTGTGTCACCTGGGCTTCATGTCTTTTGTGCTTTGCGCCACTGGTTCTGGTTAGAACCATTTGTAGTACGGGTTGGTAGGTGTCCCTGTCACTTGAACTTCATGTCACTTGGGTTTCATGCCATTTGGGTCCATTCAGGACTGCTTGTAATGTCAGTTGGCAGCAGATGAGATTCTAGGACTTGCTTGTGAGTGCTCGTTTGGGCAAATGGAATTATGGACCCAAGTTTTGTTCATGTTCCCACTTTCCTGTGGTTTTTCTATGGTATGGTTTTGGGTTTGTACTTTTGTGCCATAAGGGGTTGTTCTGTTTCGACTCTTTAATGGAGCCCATTGGGCCAAATTTTAGCATATTGGTTCATGTATAGCTATGATCCAATGACTAAGAAACAGTTGATTTTCTAGTCTGACACTGCTTGGCCTACATATACTTTAGACTATAAGGAAAAATGGTCCCCAAATTGTTCCTTAATTTACTATACCATTGTACAGTTGGAATTGTTTTTGCCAATGGTCAGGAAAATGAGGCAAAACTTTTATATCTGGGCATTTATATATTTACACAATAAGGATTCCACAAAGAAAAGGAACAAACTAATGATTTAGAGAGGGAAATTGACTTCAAAACCACTTCTTGGTAATAAGACACAGGAAGAAAAGGAAAATGAGAAGATGAATTTCTTTAATATCCTGAACTTGGGGGACTCACGAATAGCAGCAGTAAGTTTCCCCCACCACTGCTCCTGCTGCTAGATACCCCAGAAACAGGATTCAGGGGAGGGGATGTAATTTGGCCAGGGAGCATTTTTATCTGGAGCATGACAATTTCCTTTGGGGCAATATCCTATAGAAGGAATAAGCCAGGAAGGACAGCCTCCTGGCCACTACTGGGCCCATATTCCATTTTCCACTTTAGGTTTACTGAATTAGAAGAATTCCAACCCCTCATGTAGGGAGGATCCTCAAAAAATGGCTGATCTTATCACCTCCATTTTTGCCACTCACCATCCAGACTGGACAGATGTTCAGGCTCTCCTTAACATCCTGCTAATGGCACATGAAAGATGGCTAGTTACTGATAAGGCTAATGAAGAGGCTCAATGCCTCCATCAAGAGAATCCGAATGGACTCCCAACCCAGCCAGGGTGATTCCCTTGACAGAGCCCAACTGGGCCCAAATGACAGAGACCTAGCCTCCTCAGAACATTACAAAATGTGCAAACCAGAAGGGCTTAAAAAAGGAGTGACTTAACAGAAGAGCTTGAATATGATATAGGCCATTCAAAAGAAACCAAATGAAGATCCTTCTGAAACTTTAGAAAGGATCTCTTGGGCCTACGGAAAGCACACTGATGTTGACCCACAGGCACTAGAAAATGTGTGAATGGTAAACATGACTTTTATTTGGCACTGTGCCCCAGATATCAGAAGGAAGCTCCAATGTTTAGACGGGGCATTGGAAATGAATCCCTATTAGGTAGTGGACATAGGTCCTAAAGTTTACCATGCCTAGGAAACAAGGTAATTAAAGCAGGCCACTGTTTTCTTAGAAAGAGTTCAGAGAAACCAGAAGGAAAGGTGAGGCCCAGATGGAAAAGGGAAAGACCCACTAGGTGTCAATCAAAGCACCTATTGTAAAAAGGAAGTCCAGTGGAGAAAGGACTGCCTGAAATTAAAAAAATAAAAATAAAAATAAAATAAAATAAAAAAAAAAGTATAGAAACCCTTGCTGAAAAATATAAGAAGGGAATAACAAATCTTACGACAAATGAGGAGGTCTTAGGTGCTCCCCCAGATACCTCCCGACATATTACTATTTTCTCACAGGAGCATACAGTACAATTGACAGTGGGGAACAAGCTAACCGACTTTCTCATAGATACAGGAGTTGCATACTCAATGCTAAATACAAAATCAACCATGAAAAGTTCAGCTGGTGTGTTGGTTACTGGAGTGACTGGACAATTACAAAAACAGGTGTTCATTTAACCTCTAGAATGCCAGCTTGGGGATCAAAAACTTACAGTTTTCTCTATATGCCAAACTGCTCCACTCCATTGTTGGGTCAAGATTTACTCTGTAAATTGCATGCACAAATAACTTTTCTTCCTGAGAAGCAGCAGTTATGTTTAGGAGTCCTGCTGGAACATGCTCTCCAGCTCCAGGTGCTCCTCACTTTCCCAGAAGCACCTAGAAGTGAACCCTTTCTACTTGAGATCTGTAAGCAGGTCAAATGAGCTCTTTGGACTTATGGAATCCCAGACTGGATCTATTGGACCAGCTGCTGACAGACCCCAACTGGAAATTATATACAAATGGAAGCTGCTTTATGGAGAATGGTCAAAGATGAGCTGGGTATGCAGTAGTCACCATAGACAAGGGAATAGAAGCCCAGGTCTTTGCCATAGGAACTTCAGCACAAAATACTGAACTGATAGCCCTCACGAGAGCTTTAGAATTATCCTATGAGGCAATATTGAAAGAAAGAGGGGAGGGCTCTTAATCTCGGGGAATAAGGACATCAAACATGCAAAAGAGATTGTACAATTGCTAGAAGTAGTGACTTTACTGAACCAGATTGCCATAGTGCACTGCCCAGGACACCAGGAGAAACAAACTGGGAAACCAAACTGCTGATAAATCAGGAAGACAAGTTGCCCAAAGGCTGCTACTTCTTGGGGGCTTAATTCCTCACCTGGAGTTATCAGAATTTAAACCCCATTACACAGAACAAAATGGAGAATGGGCCCATGTGTGGGGATTCTCTAACACTGACCATAATTCTATGTGGAAGATCAACACTCATGGTATGAATGTTGGTACACTTACTGGCTGAAGTTCTAATGTATCCCACCCTCAAACACCCTCATGAAGGGACCCTTATGGAAGGGATGCTTTAATGGACCTCATTAGACCACATTTGAGGGGCCCTCATTTATGAAGGACCATTCAAAGATTATTTATGCATGTCAGATATGCATCAAAAACAATACTCAGACAGAATGTGCCGCAACAGGAAAGGCAGTACAATATAAAGAGATGTGCCCATTTGAGGACTGGCAAGTTGACTTTACACAGATGCCTATAACCATAGGAAACTTTAAATTTTTATTAGTTTTTGGAGACAACTTTTCTGGATGGGTAGAGGCATATTTCACTAGAACTGAGAAGGCAACTGAGGTAGCAAAACTTCTACTCAAAGAAATAGTCCATATATTTGAATTCCTTACAGCATTTAAAGACACAATAAACCATTTCTCACTTCAGAAATCTCCCTGAAGATGGGACAGGCACTAGAGATTCAATGGAAACTACATGCATCTTGGAGACCCCAATCTACAGGGAAGACTGAGAAATGAACCACACAATAAAGAAGACCCTGGTGAAACTGCCAGAAAATGCATTTGAAATGCAATTAGGCACTCCTTATTGCCTTGCTTTGGATTAGGGTAGCACCCCAAAGTGGGTTTAAATTAAACCCTTTTGAAATAGTTTTTGGGAAACCTTCCAAGTTTCAGTTTTAGGAACACAGTCTTTAGATCAAGAACATGAATCAAAAATGAAAAAATATGTACAAAATTTAGGGCAAACACTAACGACTTTGTACAAGTTTGCTCATTGTAGGTCTATCGACATGTTTGACAAGCCCTTACACTCATTCCAGCTGGAGACCGAGTCTTACTAAAGATCTGGAAAACTCAAGGTCCTGAACAAGTTAGGCAAGCAATGGACCAGTTCCTATGACATCCTGCTGATAACACACTCCTTCCTAAAGCTCATGGGAATCAAGCCGTGAATCTACCATACATGGATAAAGCGGGTGCTGCCTGAGGAGGACTCAGATCTTGCTGCTGCTGTTGATACTGCAAGGGAAAGCTGGCCCTGTAGTCCTGAAGGAGATTTAAGATTCCTCTTTAGGAAAGGGACACCACCTCCTAAAGCTAAGTAACAATGTTACTTTTTATTTTATCATTATTTTTCACAATTGCTATATTTTGTGCCCATGCTTGGACTGATAACGCCTTTGTCTGCATTTCCAAGGTAGCACTTCCTCAGAAAACTTATCCCTTAGCTGGTGTGCTACCCAAAGCCTTGCTCAGGATCAGATCATGGGGATCCTTTATTTCTCCAATCTCTGATTTCATTACAATTTCCCCTGCACATTAAGCATACCCCTCACTAAGTACTTGATTGCTTTTGCTTATCTACAAGATAGATCTTGCCTTGGAAGCCCATCTGCAAGACCACCTCTTGAAATACGATTCAGTCTACCAGTTTTGCTTACTCAGCAGTGCCATCCTTTGGACACCGTTATGCTGCCTTCTGAAGACAACAATCCTTCTCCGTTGTGTTAAGGCTTCCCTCCACTCTTGACCCCTTTCTTCCTTTAGTACATAGCAAGAATCTCTGGACCTGAGGATAGGTAAGGTTATGAGGTCTGTTCGGAAAAAGTCCAACCATTGTTAATATAATGAAAACAGTTTGGGTGACATCGATGTAACCTGTCAGCCAAGGAGGGTGGACTTGAATGCACTTGTGTGAACAATGATGACTTCACAGTACTAGTCAGTGGGGTGGTAGACACCACTGAGTGAGCATGTGTACTGTGTGACCATCACATTCAAAATGATTGAGTGAGTAGAGCAATGAATCTGCATCAAATTTTGCTTTAAGCTCAAACATTCCTCTGTTGAAACTATTCAGATGATTCAGAAGGCCTCAGCTATGGGCAACTGGTGATTGGCAGCTTCACCATGACAATGCACACATTCATGCATCACATCTCATGCAGTGTTTTTTTTGTAAAATATCAAATCACCCAGGTGATTCAGCTCCCTACAACCCAGATTTGGTGCCCTGTGACTTCAGGCTTTTCCCCAAACTAAAATCACCTTTGAAAGGGGAAAGATTTTAGAACATTGATGAAATTCAGGCAAATATAATGGGGCAGCTGATAGCAATTAGGAGAACTGCGTGAGGTCACAAGGTGCCTACTTCAAAGAGGACTAAGGTGTCATTGTCCTTTGTACAATGTTTCTTGTATCTTGTATCTTCTTCGATAAATGTCTCTATTTTTCATATTACATGCCTGGATACCTTCTGGATGGAACTTGTATGCCTCTTGATAGCAGGAAAAAACTACTGAAGATTTGACGTCCATCCATTTACCCTTGTTAGATTGCAAGTGTCCAGAGTTTTGAAGATGGGAATTGTTACCATAGACATTCAGGGAGTACCAGGGAGTCTCCCTCATTGGCCAAGGTGGTGCAGGTGGAGTTTCTTTCCCTGAGCACACCAAAAGCTAGGAATATTAATGGACAGGGCCTGAGTGCACCAAAATTAGCAAGATAATTGGATAGAAAAAAAGCCCTTTCTTTCCTATCCTTGTAAGAACCATGGGCTTGAGCAGGAAACAGGGATGGTCTTTGACACGGGAGTCCACCATCCTCCCAGGATGCAATACCTGAATAAACCTCTTTCCTTTTTCACCACACCTGTCATTAGTTTTACTTTTATTGCTGCAGGCAATCTAAGCTGTATTTCAGTTATAAGATGATGAACAAATCCATCATCCCAAAAGTTTTTTATGCCCATTTGCAATCCCTTTCTCCTGCTTCTCACATCTGCCCCAACCTTCAATCTACAGTGTCTTAGTTATTTATTGCTGTGTAACAAATAACCCCACACTTATAAGCTTAGAACAACAGACATTTATCACCCCCCATTTTGTGTGGAATCTGAGCAAAAGTTACCTGGGTGCCTTTGCCTCAAGGTTTGTCCCAAGGGGGAAGATCTGCATCTGCACCAACTTACATGGCTGTTGGCAGAATTCAGTTCCTTACAAACTTGAAATGAGGCCTCACTAGCTGTTGGCTGGATGCCTCATTCAGTTTCTTGCCATATGGGCATCTCCTTAGGGAAGCTTACAATGTGGAGAATGGAAGAGAAAGAGGGAGGCAGGAAGGGAGGGGGGAGAGAGGGAGGGAGAAGTGGAAGTCACTTTCTCTTTATAACCTAATCTCAGAAGTGAAATCTCATCATTTTTACCAGATTCTCTTCATTATACATGAGTAACTTGGTCCAGCACTCTAAAGGGGAAGGAATTACACAAGGGTGTGGATACCAGGAGGTGGTAATCGTAAGGAGGTTGCCTATCACGCCAGGCAATCATTGATATGCTTTCTGTAACTATAGATTAGTTCGTGTTTTCTAGAATTTTATATACATGAAAGCATACAGTGTGTACCCTCTTATGTCTATCTTCTTTCATTCAACATAATTATTTTTAAATTCATATATGTTTCTGCATCTATCAACATTTCATTCTTTTTATTGTTGAGTAATAATTCCTTGTATGATTATACCTCAGTTTGTTAATCCATTTACTTGTTGATGGACATTTGAGTTATTTACAGTTTTTGACTCTTATAAATAAATCTGTTTCATATGAATATGAAGGGGGAACAAAAAACTCCACAATTTATTTATAAAATATTGTGTATTTATTCTTACATGTTTAAATTTCAGTCACCTTTAGGGCACTCTCCATTTGATGCAATACACCTATTGAGATATTTTTCCACTGCTTAAAACAGTTTTTGAAGTTGTCAGTTTTGATGCCTTTAGTGCTTCTACTGTTTTTTGTTTCACCTCTTCCACATCAGCAAAATGTTTCCCTTTGAGGAATTTTCTCATCTGGGGAAACAACAAAAAGTTGTTTAGGGTGAGATCAGGTGAATATGGAGGATGGGGTGAGGGGGTCATGCCATTTTTGGTCAAAAACAGCTGAACACTCAGTGCAGTGTGGGAAGGTGTGCTCATAAATCACCCATTATGAAATAGGCAAACATGGTGAAAAAGTATTACAAAAATTCACTGAAGCCAAACAGAGCCTCTCACAACAATACACTGTATTGTACACTGTATTGTACTGTTTACTGATACAGATGGGTCCCTAGAACACTCATCTAGCATCTAGCAGGGAAAGCCTGTACTAAAAGGGGCCCAACCTCCAGAAGATAATTCCAGCTTTTTTTTTAAGGTCCCCTTATATATGCTTTTATTTTCTTGGGTAAATATTCAGAAGTGGAAGGCTAGAACATATGCTAGTTGTATATTTACCTTTTAAAAAAACTGACAAACTGAGTTCTGGCCAAGATGGAGGCATGGGTAGATACACTTTGCCTCCCCACACAACCAAAAGAAGGACAACAAACTTAAAAACAAAAAAAAATAATTAGAACTGCCAGAAAAATTGAACTGTATGGAAGTCTGTCAACCAAGGAGTTAAAGAAGAAACACTCATCCAGACCGGTAGGAGGGGCAGAGATGGGCAGCTGGACTGGATAGGATTTGTGGTAAGATAGGACTTGTGGCAAGGAAACTGGGACTCAAATCAATGGTTTGGAGAAGAAGGAAGAAATAATCATTCAACTAGAATAGAATGAAGAAACAAGAATTCAAAAATATGAGGAGAGGCTTAGGAACCTATGAGACAATGACTTCTGGCAGACTGGGTGGGGCAGCGGCTAGTGAAGTGGGCAGTCCATTTGTGTGCAGATAAACTGTGAGGAACAACTGGGGAGTGAGACAGACAGCACAACCCCAGGTTCTAGCACAGGGCAATAAAGCCTCAAAACCTCTGACAGAAAAAACTTGTGTGGGTTGAGGCAGCAGGAGAAATTCCCAGCCTCACATGAGAGTTCATTGGAGAGAGCCACAGGGTCCTACAATGTATACACCCCACCCACCCGAGAACCAGCACCAGAAGGGCCCAATTTACTGGGTAGAGGAGGAAGTGACTGAAAGCCGGCTGAGAGCCAAGCAAGTGGCATTGTTCCCTCTCAAACTCCTCCCCCACATACAGCACCACAACACAACAGTGTGGGTTGCCCCACCCTGGTGAATACCTAAGGCTCCACCCCTCAGAATGTAACAGGTAGGCAGAGACAAAAAAATATGGCCCAAATGAAAGAATAGATCAAAGCTTCAAAAATGGAACTTAGCAATGAAAAGATGTCTAACCTATCAGATGCAGAGTTCAAAATACTGGTAATCAGACTTCCGGCCAAGATGAAGGCATAGGTAGACACGCTGTGCCTCCTCACACAACCAAAATTAAGGACGACAAAAATTTAGAAATAAGAAAAACAACCAGAACTGACAGAAAATTGAACTGTATGGAAGTCCCACAACCATTCATCCAGACCGGTAAGAGGTGCAGAGTTGGCGGCTGGCGGAGAGGGGTCCCAGCAGGAAAAAGTGGCGGCTGGCAGACCCTGGGCCTGGGGTGGCAACGGGAAGGCCCAGTGAGGTGTGCAAGGTGGCTGGCTGATCATGGACACAAATTCGTGAGATCAACCAGGTGAAAATAGGGAAAGAGACAGACCGTGAAACCCAGCACCCTAGTGCCAGGAAATAAAGCCTAAAAGCACCAACTGAAAACACTTGTGGGGTTTGAGATGCTGGGGGAGACTCCCAGCCTCACATTAGAGTTCGTTGCAGAGACCATTAGGGTCGTAGAGCGTACACAAGCCCACCTACCTGGGAGGCAGCATCAGAAGGGCCCAATTTGCTTGTGGAAAGCAGCGGAAGAGACGGAAAAGAACTGAAATACAAGAGAGTGCTGAGCAAGTGCTATTGTTCCCTCTCTGACCCTGCCCCCACATACAGCATCACAACTCAGCAACTGGGTGGCCCCACCCTGGCGAACACCTAAGGCTCTGCCCCTCATATGTAACAGGTGTGACCAGACCAAAAAAAAAAAAATGGCTCAAATGGAAGAACAGATCAAAGCCCCAGAGCCAATACATCTAAGCTACCAAGAGATAGCCAACCTTTCAGATGCACAGTCCAAAGCACTGGTGATCAGGATGCTCACAAAATTGGTTGATTCTGGTCACAAATAAGATGAAAAAATGAAGGCTACACTAAGTGAACTGAAGGAAAATGCACAGGGAACCAGCAGTGATGGGAAGAAAACTGGGACTCAAATCAATACAGTGGACCAGCAGGAAGAAAGAAACAACCAAACAGAAAAGAATGAAGAAACAAGAATCCAAAAAAATGAGGAGAGGCTTAGGAACCTCCAGGACATCTTTAAATGTTCCAACATCCAAATTATAGGGGTATCAGAAGGGGAAGAAGAAGAGCAACCAGTGGAAAACTTCTTTGAACAAATAATAAAGGAGAACTTCCCCAATCTGGCAAAGGAAAGAGACTTCCAGGAAGTCCAGGAAGCTCAGAGAGTCCCAAAGAAGTTGGACCCAAGGAGGATCACACCAAAGCACATCATAATTACTTTACCCAAGATTAAAATGAAAGAGAGAATTCTAGAAGCAGCAAGGAATAAGGGGACAATCACCTACAAAGGAGTTCCCATCAGACTGTCAGCGGATTTCTCAAAAGAGACCTTAAAGGCAAGAAAGGGCTGGAAAGAAGTATTCCAAGTCATGAAAGTCAAGGACCCACATCCAAGATTGCTCTATCCAGCAAAGCTTTCATTTAGAATGGAAGGGCAGATAAAGTGCTTCTCAGATAAGGTCAAGTTAAAGGAGTTCATCATCCCCAAGCCCTTATTATATGAAATGTTAAAGGGTCTTATCTAAGAAAAAGAAGATAAAAAATATGAACATTAAAAAGACAGCAAACTCACAGTTATTAACAAGTACACCTAAAATAAAAGCAAACTAAGCAAATGACTAGAATGGGAACAGAACCACAGAAAAGGAGATCACATGGAGGGTTAGCAACAGGGGAGTGGGAGGAGGAGGGAGGGGAAAAGGTACAGAGAATAAGTAGCATAGATGGTAGGTAGAAAATAGACAGAGGGAGGGCAAGAATAGTATGGAAAATGTAGAAACCAAAGAACTTATGACACATAGACATGAACTAAAGGTGGGGAATGTGGGTGGGAGGGGGTGCAGGGTGGAGGGGAATGGGACAACTATAATAGCATAGTCAATAAAATATATTTTAAAAATACTGGTAATCAGGATGCTCACAGAATTGGTTGAGTGTGGTTACAAAATAGAGGAAAAAGTAAAGGCTATGAAAAGTGAAATAAAGGAAAATGTACAGGGAACCAACAGTGAAGGTAAGGAAACCGGGACTCAGATCAACAGTTTGGAGCAGAAGAAAGAAGTAAATATTCAACCAGAACATAGTGAAGAAACAAGAATTCAAAAATATGAAGAGAGGCTTAGGAACCTCTGAGACAACTTCTAACATTCCAATATCTGATTCATAGGGGTGCCAGAAGGAGAAGAGGAAGAGCAAGAAATTGAAAACATAATGGAGGAGAACTTCCCAAATCTGGTGAAAGAAATGGACTTCCAAGAAGTCCGGGAAGCTCAGAGAGTCCCAAAGAATTTGGACCCAAGGAAGCACGTACCAAGGCACATCATAATTACATTAGCCAACATTAAAGAAAAGGAGAGGATCCTAAAAACAGCAAGCAAAAAGGAGACAGTTCCCTACAAATGAATTCCCATAAGACTACCGGCTGATTTCTCAAAAGAAACCTTGCAGGCAAGAAGGAAAGAAGTATTTGAAGTCATGAAAGGCAAGGACTTATATCCAAGATTACTCTATCCAGTAAAGCTACGATTTAGAATGGAAGGGCAGATAAAGTACTTCCCAGATAAGGTCAAGTTAAAGAAGTTCATCATTACCAAACCCTTATTATATGAAATGTTAAAGGGACTTATCTAAGAAAAAGAAGAATATCAAAACTATGAACAGTAAAATGACAACAAACTCACAACTATCAACAACTGAACCTAAAAAAAACAAAAACAAAAATGAACTAAGCAAACAAGTAGAACAGGAACAGATTCACAGAAATAGAGATCACATAGAGGGTTATCAGAAAGGAGGGGGCAGGGGGCATGGGGGAAATGTACAGGGAATAAGAAGCGTAATTGGTAGGTACAAAATTGACAAGGGAAGGTTAAGAATAGTATGGAAAATGGAGAAGTCAAAGAACTTGTATGTACGACCCAATGGACATGGACTAAGTTGGGGAATGATGGTGGAGGTGGCACAGGACAGAGGGTAAAAATTTCCCTTTGGGAGAAACAAAATCGGACAACTGTAATAGCATAGTCAATAAAATATATTAAAATTGAAAAACCTGACAAAATTTCCAAACTGGTTGAATGATTTCACATTCTCATTGACAGTTATGAGGGTTCCAGTTTCTCCACATCCTCACCAAAACTTGATGTGGTCAGTCTTTTCTATTTTAGCCCTTTTAATAGCTGTGTAGTAGCATCTCATTATAAATTTAATTTGCATTTCCCTAATGATTAATGTTTAAAGTCTCCATGTGCTTATTCTATATCCATCTACATCCTTTGGTGATGTGTATTTAAAAATCTTTTACACATTTTTAACTAGGTTATTTTCTTATTAATTTTGAAAATAATTTGTATATTCTGGATGCATGTTCTTTAGTAGGTAAATGATTTGTAGATATTTTCTTTCAGTCTGCTGTTTGTCTTTTATTTGCTTAGTGCCTTTCATAGAGAAGAAAGTTTTAATTTTGTTGAAGTGCAATTTACTAATTTTTCTTTTATATTGTACTTTTGGTGTCATATCTAAAAATTTTGTTTTTAACCACCTAAGGTCACAAAGATTTTCTCATATGTTTTCCTCTAAAAGATTTTTATTTTTCTTTTTTTAGAGAGGGGGGGAAGGGAGAGAGAAAGAGAGGAAGAGAAACATTGATGTGAGAGAGAAACATCAGTTGGCTGCCTCCTGTACCTGCCCTGACTGGAGACTGAAAGTGCAACCTAGGCATATGATCTGACAAGGAATCAAACTGGCAACCTTTCACTTTGTGGGATGATGCCCAACCAACTTAGCCACACTGGTCAGGATCCTTCTGAAAGTTTTATAGTTTTAGTGTTTACGTTTACATCTATGATTCATTTTGAGTTAATTTTGTAAATAGTTCAAGGTGTGATTCAAAGTTCATTTTCTTGCAAACAGCAGCCAGTTGTTTTGTTGAAAAGAATCTTTTTCCCATAGACTTATTTTTGCAATATTGTTGAAAATGAATTGTGTGTATACATGTAGATCTAATTCTAGATTCTATTTTCTGTTTCATTGACTTATTTGTCTTCACAGCAAAACTTATCTTGATATCTGTAGCTTCACAGTAAGTTTTAAAATCAGGCAGCATTAGTTGTCCTACTTTTTTTCTTTTTCAACTTTGGTTCTTCTAGGTCTTTTATATTTCACTATAAAATTTAGAATTAGTTGGTCCATTACTACAAATATATCCTATTGGTATTTTGATTGGGATTGCTTTCAATCTATATATCATTCTGGGGAGAAATAACATCTTATTGAATCTTCCAACATATGAACACAGTATATCTCTCCACTTATTTAGATCTTTAATTTTTAAGCAATGTTTTGTTGCTTTCATTTTTTCTTTTCTGTTTTTAAATTTTAGATCTTTTGTTCTTCAATTATAGTTGACATACATTATTATATTGATTCAGGTGCGCACCCCTGTGATTAGACATTACACAACTTACTAAGTGATCATCCCAATAAATCTAATACCCATCTGACACCACACATAGTTGTTAGAATATTATTGACTACACTGCCTATGCTGTACTTTACTTCCCATGACTATTCGGTAACAACGAATTTGTACTTCTTAATCTCTTCACTTTTTTAACCTATCTGCAACTGTCAAAATGTTCTCTGTATCTATGGGTCTGTTTCTGTTCTCTTTCATTTTTTTTTTCAGATTCATTAGTTAATATGCATTTTTTGCCATTTTATGGTTTATGTTTTTATCTTTTTCCTCTTCTTCTTTTTTAATTATATTTTATTGATTATACTATTATAGTTGTCCCATTTTCCCCACTTCATTCCCCTCCACCCTGCACACACCCTCCCACCCACATTCCCCCCTTTAGTTCATGCCCATGTGTCATAAGTTCTTCAGCTTCTACATTTCCCACACTATTCTTGCCCTACCCCTGTCTATTTTCTACCCACCATCTATGCTACTTATTCTCTGTACCTTTTCCCCCTCTCTCCTCTTCCCTCTCCCCTATTGCTAACCCTCCATGTGATCTCCATTTCTGTATTTCTGCTCCTGTTGTAGTGGTTTCCTTAGTTGGCTTTTGTTTTAGGTCTGGTTGTTAATATCTGTGAGTTTGCTGTCTTTTTACTGTTCGTATTTTTTATCTTTTTTTCTTAGATAAGTGCCTTTAACATTTCATATAATAAGGGCTTGGTGATGATGAACTCCTTGAACTTGACCTTATCTGAGAAGCACTTTATCTGCCCTTCCATTCTAAAGGACAGCTTTGCTGGATAGAGCAATCTTGGATGTAGGTCCTTGCCTTTCATGACTTGGAATACCTCTTTCCAGCCCCTTCTTGCCTGTAAGGTCTCTTTTGAGAAATCCGCTGACAGTCTGATGGGAACTCCTTTGTAGATGACTGTCCCCTTATCCCTTGCTGCTTCTAGAATTCTCTCCTTCATTTTAATCTTGGGTAATGTAATTATGATGTGCTTTGGTGTGATCCTCCTTGGGTCCAACTTCTTTGGGACTCTCTGAGCTTCCTGGACTTCCTGGAAGTCTATTTCCTTTGCCAGATTGGGGAAGTTCTCCTTTATTATTTGTTCAAAGAAGTTTTCCACTTGTTGCTCTTCTTCTTCCCCTTCTGATACCCCTATAATTCGGATGTTGGGACATTTCAAGATGTCCTGGAGGTTCCTAAGCCTCTCCTCATTTTTTTGGATTCTTGTTTCTTCCTTGTTTTCTGTTTGGTTGTTTCTTTCTTCCTTCTGGTCCACTCCATTGATTTGAGTCCCAGTTTTCCTCCCATCTCTGTTGGTTCCCCATGCATCTTTCTTCATTTCACTTATTGTAGCCTTCATTTTTTCATATAATTTGTGAGCAAAATCAACCAATTCTGTTAGCATCCTGATCACCAGGGTTTTGAATTGTGCATCTGATAGGTTGGCAATCTCTTCATCGCTTAGATAAATTGGCTCTGGGGCTTTGATTTGTTCTCTGGTTTGAGCCATTTTCATTTCTGGGTTTTTTTTTTTTTTT
>PVKU01006854.1:0-96585 GCA_004027475.1 Anoura caudifer
AAAAGACAGCAAACTCACAGGTATTAACAACCAGACCTAAAACAAAAGCCAACTAAGCAAACCACTACAACAGGAGCAGAAACACAGAAATGGAGATCACATGGAGGGTTAGCAATAGGGGAGTGGGAAGAGGAGAGAGGGGGACAAGGTACATAGAACAAGTAGCATAGATGGTAGGTAGAAAATAGACAGGGGGAGGCAAGAATAGTGTGGGAAATGTAGAAGCTAAAGAATTTATGACACATGGGCATGAACTAAAGCGGGGAATGTGGGTAGGAGGGGGTGTGCAGGGTGGAGGGTAATGAAGGGGGGAAAATGAGACAACTGTAATAGCATAATCAATAAAATATAATTTAAAAAGATTTTTTTAAAAACCTGGTAATAAAATAGTATGCATAGCATGATTTCATTGTGCTTAAAAACCGGATAGGTTATCCTTGGGTGTTAGAATTGTGAACGATTTTTATGTATTTTTCTGCATTTTCTGTGTTTCGGCTTTGGCAGTGCCGGGAATGGAAGAAGTGACTACAAGAAACATCATCATAAGAATAAGTGGTTAGGAATAAGAAAGCTGTTCCCTGACTGGTAATTGAATCCAGGCCATGGTGGTGAGAACGCCAAATCCTAACCACTAGACTACCAGGGACAGTGAAAGTGCTCTGATAGAGAATATGTAGTTCTAATATAACGTGTGTGTTACGATGTAATATGTTGCATATATTATTTTAAGTACTTAGGATTTTAGATATTTTTAAACTGTTTTCTCCACAACAAAACTACTTCTTCCTCCTATTTCTCTTTTGAACTAGAAAAGCATGACAAACCTGCCAAGCTTCGCTCCCAGAACTGAGGGAGGAATGACCACAGTCCCTAAAAGCAGAGATAAAATTTCGGAGAAAAGCAAAAGACTGAGAAAGAAAGCTCACAGCTTCACATAGTTACAGTGCTTCCCTGAATTGTGATCAGCAGAAAAGTAAAGGTCTCCAGTTAGGGTATTGCCAATTGACCAGGAACTTTTCCTAGAGGTATATAGAGGTTGCCATGTGAGTAACCCTAGGAGCTCAAGGTGCTACAGAAGCTTTTTTAAAATTATATTTTATCAATTTTGCTATTACAGTTGTCCTGATTTTTCCCCTTTTGTCCCCCTCCACTGAGCATCCCCACTCCCACAAGCAATCCCCCCACCATTGTTTGTGTCCATGGGTCATGCATGTAAGTTCTTGACTACTCCACTTCCTATACTGTACTTTACATCACCATGGCTATTCTGTAACTACATATTTGTACTTCTGTGTTGCCACCCTTCAAGGCCAGGCAGGTTTGTGGTATTCGTACAGATGGAAAAATATTCATGGAGCCGTTGGGATATCTGGCGTGCCTTTATTCATGGGTGGGCAAGCCACGCATGCTGCAGTTGTGTGTCTATCTGCATGTCTCATGTCATGGCCCTTGCTCCCCAGTGTGGCACCCATCATGGCACCTCTCCCCTTGCATGTCTCTCATCATTACCCCAGCATAGATGTCAGTCCAGGTAGCATTCCACCAGGGATATTTGTGGTTCCTTTGGTTCTGAAGCCAAGTCCAATTTGAGACAGAAACGGGAGATACACCATGGGAGGCCAGCCGACATGCTCAGGGGGAGTTCAGTGCAGACCCAACATACTGATTGATCAGCCACTAAGGCATAGGTATGAACCCAGTCCACTAAGGTGTTACCTTGCATTCTAAGGGCGAAAAGACAGGGCAATTATAGGCACCAGTAAAGGCAAGTCACGACCCTCTGGCAATATACAAGCCACCTTCTGGTCAGCCAATAAGACAGTGGCTGGCAGAGGGGTCTTCCTGGACATGAACACTAGACCTTTCACGCCTCAACTGGGGACTGAACATCTACTTGCAATAACAGGGGAGAATTCACAATGGGCCATAGAGAAATCACAAAGATGCCACGAAGAAGCATTTTGTGGTCTGCTGGCCCTGGATATGCCACCTTTAGGACTGGGGGCCATGTCCCAATCATCTGGGGCACTAGTTGTAAGTTTCTCTCCACTCCTTGACTCCAAGGAGCAACAAGAGCCACCCAACGCATGTGAGAGGCTTTTATTTCCCAAGGCCATAACCCAGTGGCTGTTCGCCCTCACTCCAGGCCCTCAGCTCCAGAGCAGGCAACAGAATAATCCCCTGTTTTCCCTGGTTTCAGCAAAGTACCCTTTGTCCCTACCTGCAGCTGAATTGGAGCAGCGGTCTGGTGGAGCAACACTTCCATCAGAGCTCGGCTCCCCTCCGACTCCTCTCATTTAGAGTTTGGAGGACAGTCCATAAGCGTTTTGTCCAACCCATTGGCATAGGGGTGGCAGCTGCAGCTCATAGGCCCTGCTTTAAGAAACCATTGTACCATTCGATCATTCCAGCAGCTTGGAGATGATAGACCACATGGAATTTCCAGTCAATCTGCAAGTCCAGAGCCCACTATTGTACCAAGGCCTCAGTAAAATGCATCCCCTGATCATCTTCAATGATTAGAGGTCACCGATAAGCAATACATATCCCCTCCAGCACAGCAATTACTGCTTTCTGATCTGGGTGCCGTGCAGGATATGCAGCTAGAAGTCCTGTGGCTGTAAAAGACCTGTAATGGGTCTTATATCCCTTTGAACTAGGTAGGGGCCCAATTACATCCACTTGCCAACAGGTCAGCGGTACCGGTCCCTGCACTACCTGTCCAGAGGTTCCCACAGGCCTTCGGGGATGCTCTCAAGAGCAGACAACACAGGTCTCAAAACTTCTTGTACCTCTGCTAAGGTGACAGGTAGCCCCCAAGTTTTGATAGGGGACCTCATGGTCTTCTGCCCAGCATGTAAGAGGCAATGGTGTAGCCACTGGGCTACTTCCCTTCCTGAGGAAATGGAAGGTACCATTTCTAGCCACTGCATCTTGGGTAGAGTATCAGCCTCATCATTCCCAGGGGAGGCAAGAGGTGCATGTCCAGTAACATGATATACAGTGATTTTTCTCTGGTAGCCTAACTCCCATAAGTCTTGCCACAAAGCCCATCCCCACAATGGTCTATGCATAACCATCCATGTATTTATTTGTATGCCACGTAGAGATCCATAATGTAGCCCCAAGTACACCATCCAACTATCTGTGCAAATAGTCAGGGACAGGGCTTCATTTACCACCACTATCCAAATAGCATGGAGTTCAGCCCATTGACTGCTTTGCCCCATACTGGTGTCAAACCAGATCGTCTCTGTTTCTGGTTGGACTGCCACAGCAGTCCACACAGCAGGCTGGACTTGGCTGGAACCATCAGTGTACCACGAATCTGAGGAAATGGGTCTCTGCCCCTCCTGGAAGGAGCTAGTTTCTACCTCCTCTGTAGGGACAGGAGCCATAGATTTCTCATCTACATAAATAACTGGACCTAACACTTCCTGTAGCTCAGCCCACAAAGGGTTAGTGGACAAAGCACTCCTTTGTTGCAGATAAGCCCCCCACTTAGCCAGCATGGGCATCTGAGATGTCCCACAAGGAGGCTTGGCCATCCAGTCCCAGACCCACCCTGCAATGGGATAGGTGGTCCTAACTGTGACAGGGGCAGTTCCTGTTATGGTTTCTGTGGCCAACAGGGCAGCATATATAGCAGCCAACTGCTTTTCAATGAAGGAGCGCCATACCTCTGCTCCCTTCCATAGTTGAGACCAGAAACCCAAGGGTTCATGAAGCTGCTCCGATCACTGCCACAAAATCCATCCAAAGCCTTCCTGTATCACATGCACATTTAGCTCACAGGGTCTAACAGGGTATTTCCTCCCTCTTCTTGGGAGGTTGGCACAGCCAAATGGCCCTTTAGACACACAGGACGGGCCTTTTGGGGTCACAGCCCCCAGGTTTGGACAGATAATTTAGGCTTACACTGGATGAGGTGAGCGGGCACCAGGAGCTGCACTAGTGCAGCACTTGTTTTTGGCGCCGCCACTGCATCCCCTCGGTCACTGGGCCGCAGTTTCTGCTCTGCGGTAACTGCGGCCTCTGTGGCTCCAGGTGCTGCTGTCATCTTCCCGGACCTCTCTGACAGGCTCTGAGATCACCTGCCACCACCACCACCATGGCTCTCTGATCAGCTCCCTATCGGTGAGCTTTCTGGGTACCAGCACCTGCTTCCCTAACTCGTGCCAGCTTTAGCCTGCTTTCTTACAGCCTCTCAAGTCACACCACCAGCTCTAACAGCTCCCATAGCCTCCCCTTCTTCTGGAACACTGCTGCAAAGTTCAGCTTCTAGCACTCAGCCTTGACGCACAGGCAGAACAGCCCACACTGCTCGCCAGCAGGGGTCCCTGCCTCTTCTGATCAGCGTGCTGGGAACAGAGCTTTCTGGGTGCTGGCGCGGACGCTGCCAGAGAACCCAGCCTGGGCCGGCCTTCTGACTGGTCACTCTCAGCAACCTCGTTCCACGTCTGTGTGGGGCAGGGGAGGAAAGGGGATTCCCAGACGCAAACTTCCTCCGGGACCCGTAGGCTGCTGCTCTCAGGGAACTCGGTTCCTTTTCCCCTCATCCTTTTCCCCTGAATTACTCACTATGAGAGGGGAGGGGAATTGCAGCAGCTCAGCTGCTCATAGGCTTTTTACCAGGGCACAGGCTTAAGCCTACCAGACTTTGTCTCTCTGCCTCAGTGTTCTCCTAACTTCACAGCATCGGGAAGTGCAGTCTCCTCTTCTTCTGCCTTCAGGGCTTCCGCTCCCTCTCAGGGCTCTTGGAACTTCGCTGTCTCAAAGCCTACTCTCAGCTCGAAAAGCTGAAAGAAACACCCAACCCATGACTCACAAGGGCACTGGGCTTTGCTAGGGTCTTCCCCACCACCCACGGGGCTTTCTCCACTGTGATGGGTGTGCCACTAACATAGGGACAGTCATGGGGTGAGAGGCCAAGCTTCCAGGAGCCCAGCCACCAAATACTAGCTGCCAGTGATCAGCCATTCCAAGCCACCCTCTGGGGGTGCTGGCTCCATAGCATTCTGTGAAAAATCCTGCCAACTATACCAATTGTGCTGCCACCCTTCAAGGCCACGCAAGTTCACAGTATTCATGCAGACAGAAAAATATTCACAGAGCCATTGGGATGTTTGGCATGCCTTCGTTCATGGCTTGCACTGTGTTCACGCACACTGCAAGCTGCATGTCCATCTGCATGTCTGATGTCTTGGCCCCTGCTCCCCAGCATGGCACCCATCGTGGCAACTGTCCCATTGTGTGTCTCTCATCATCATCACCCCCAGCAGGGCGTCCCTACCTGTTTAAGTACTACAGGGGAGCAAAACCAGAAAACTGCCAGAACGTTATGTAACATAACATAATTCTGCACATGTGAGCTCACTTCATATTATGGAAACAGTTTATCAAACCCAGTCTCAAGGCTGGGAACACTAGTTATCAGGCCCCTCCAGGGCTATGGGAACACTTGCTTGCCTTGGCTACCCAGACACCTGGGTGAGGAAGCCAGATTGCCTCCACTTACCCTACAACTTCTTAATCCCCTCACTTCTTCACCATTCCCCCATACCCTTTTCTGTAGGGCAACCATCAAAATGCTCTTGTGTCCATGATTCTGTCTCTGTTCTTGTTTGCTTAGTTTGTTTTTCAGATTCAATTGTTGATAGATTTATACTTTTTGCCATTTTATTGTTCATAGTTTTGATCCTCTTTTTCTTAAATAAGTTCCTTTAACATTTCATACAATAATGGCTTGGTAATGATGAACTCCTTTAGTTTTTTCTTGTCTAGGAAGCTCTTTATCATTTATTCTAAATGATAGCTTTGCTGAGGAGAGCAATCTTGGCTGTAGGTCCCTGCTTTTCATGACTTTGAATATTTCTTGCCAATTCCTTCTAGCCTGCAAAATTTCTTTTGAGAAATCAGCTGACAGTTTTATAGGAGCTGCCCTGTAGGTAACTAACTGCTTTTCTCTTGCTCCTTTTAAGATTCTCTCTTTATCTTTAACCTTTGGCATTTTAATTATGATGTGTCTTGGAGTGGGCTTCTTTGCATCCACCTTGTTTGAGACTCTGTATTTCCTGGACTTGCATGTTTATTTCCTTCACCAAACTAGAAAAGTTCTCTTTCACTATTTTATTCAAATAGGTTTCCAATTTCTTGCTCTTTCTATTTCTGGCACCCCTATAATGCAAATATTGGACCTATTGAAGTTGTCCCAGAGGCTACTTATACCATTCTTAGTTTTTTGGACTCTTTTTCTTCTTGTTGCTCTGCAAAGTTCTTTTTTGCTCCCTTATTTTCCATATCATTGATTTGATTTTCAGCTTCATCCACTCTACTGTGGTTTTTCTATAAATTGTTATTTCAATTAGTGTATCCTTCATTTCTGACTGGATCTTTTTATGCTGTTGAGGTCCTCACTAAGTTCTTTGAGCATCCTTATAACTGGTGTTTTGAACTCTTCATCTGATAGGTTGCTTCTCCCCATTTTGTTTAGCTCTTTTTCTGAAGCTTTGATCTCTTCTTTCATTTGGACTGAAATGTTTCTTCATCCCCTTGTTTTGGCAGCCTCCCTGTGTTTGATTCTATGTATTAGGTAGAGTTGGTTGCTTTGACTCTGTGTCTTAAGAGTGTGGACTAATATAGTAGGTGTCCTATAGGGTCCAGTGGCACAGCCTCCCCATCACCCAATCTGAGTACTCGAGATGCACCCTTTGTGTGGGCTGAATACACCCTCCTCTTATAGCTGAGCCTTGGTTGTTATTGGCAGAGCAATGTCAGGCCAGTCCACTGCAAGGATTGGCTGTCACCACTTACCACCAACCTCCACCCTCTGTGGAAGGGTCAGCTGTACAGGGGCAGGATGGTGGTGCTCTGACGTGGTCTATAGGTGTCCACTGGGTGCGTGGGCCATGGGGTGTCCTGGGTGGTGTGGGCCAAGGTCAGCCCCCACCTGTGTTTTGCCTGGGGCCACCCTGCATGAGCTATAAAGCAATCTGAGATGACTGCTACTTGCTGTACTTGGAGATTCCAGGTGAAGACAAGCTATGAATCTAATCTGGCTGCTGCTAGTGCCTGGCCTGGGGCTCACTGAGGCCAGCTGTTGCTTGTTTGAGAGGACTTAGGAAGTTGTGCCAAGACACAGTCATTCATATGAAAAAGCAGTTTGGGTGGGCCCATAAGTCAGGTTGGGTGGAGTCTTTAGGGATCTCTAAGGCAAGTCAAACAGTATTAGCCAGGTTGATGGAGTCTCAGATATGGTACCAGCTTGCTGGCTCTGTAGACGGGTTTAGCAAATGGATAAGGGCCTCTGTTCACCTTGATGCCAGACACTTCAGTTCTCCCAATATGTACTGGTACCTTTCAAACTGGTACCCCAGTGCTGGAGCTCAGAGGGAGTGAGTCTGAGTAGGTGAGTCCATGTGTGGGTTCTTTAAGAGAAACTGCTTAGGGCTCCAGAAGTTTCTTCTACCAACTCAATCCCCACAGATTTTTGCAGCCAGAAGTTGTGCGGACTATCTTCCTGGAACTGGAAACCTGTGCTGAGTGGCCTGGTATTGGTCTGGGACTCCTTGCTCATTTTCTATATCTTCGGGAGATATCCCTCCCAAATTTTTATCCACCACACACGGGTGAGAGACCAGCCATTTCAGCATTTGTGCCCCTCCTACCAGTCTGGATGGGTGTGGTTTCTTTAATTCCATAATTGTCAGACTTCCATTCACCTTGATTTCTGATAGTTCTGAGTGATGATTATTCTACACTTTAGTTGTAATTTTGATTTGGTTGTGTGAAGAAGCAAGCCATGTCTCTCTACATCACTGTTGTGACCAGAAATTCCAGCAGCATTTTTTTTATTATTTAAAGATTTTACTTATTTACTTCTTAGATAGTGGGAAAGGAGGGAGAAAGAGAGAGAGAAACAGCAATGTGTGAGAGATACATCGGTCAGTAGCCTCTTACATGCCCCCAGCTGAGGACCTGGCCCCAACCCAGGCATGTGCACTGACCGATAATCAAACCAGTGACTCTGACTCACTGGCTGACACTCATTCCAGTGAGCCACAGCAGCCAGGGCTCCAGCAGGTTTTATTATTTCCTGTGAATTTAGACCAAACTCTGTTGGCAAAAGCAATTATTACAGATAAGTTGAAGTCACTCATCCAAAGGGTGATTGGTGGTTAGCAGGATCTGAGCATAACTCACTGGGGGGAGACTAAGAGAAGGACAGGGTTTTGGACCTTTACATTTTCTAAATAAAAGGGAAGAGAGGAAGTGAGGAAAGAGAAAAAATTAGGGTGGATATAGGCATGTTATCTAGAGACTGAAGAAACATTAAAATCCAAATCCATCATTGTATGCAAATTAACTTTATGTGAGAAAAAAAGCAAATGTGGCAAAATGTTAACAATGATTCTAGGAGAAGGGTAATGGAGTATTCATTATTTTATTTTTTCAACTTTTCTGTAGGTTTGAATTTTTTTTTAAAAAGTTGAGCCCTGGCAGGTGTGGCTCAGTTGGCTGGAGCACCACCCAGTAGATCAGATTCCTGGTCAGGGCACATACCTGATACTGGGTTGAACTGGGGATCATGTGAGAAGTCAATCAATTGATGTTTCTCCCTCCCTCTCTCTCTAAAAAGCAATGGAAATAAAAAATTCCTCAGGTGAAAATAGAAAACAAAATAAAATAAAAAGTTGAGAAAAACAAAACTGAAATCAAAGCCTCCCCTCACACCTTTAGTTGATCATATGGATGCAGCGTGAACTCTGCACTTGAGTTCAACCAGAAGTTTTCAAAAACAACCCCCATATTAACATCAGAAAATACTTCTGATAGTAGATAAAAAAGAAAATTCAAAAATTGAATCATTAATAACATGTACATATCAGCAAGACCTGATTAAAAAAATGCATAGTAAGATATGGGATGGGGTCTTGCAGGTGGGGTGGGGTGCTTTTAAAGTATCAGTGTTAAAATTGTGTTTAAGAAAAGTGTAATAGGGGTGCAGAGCATGGGTCCCCTGATAATAGTAGAACACCCCCACAATCCTGCCTACAGGAAGGACTGGGGGAAGGGAAAAACAGAAGATACAGCATTTAAGATATACTGCACTTAAGATATGTTACATAACATGCCCTGGCTGGTGTGGATTAAGTGCCAGCCTGGAACCAAAAGGTCACTGGTTCAATACCCAGTCGGCACATGCCTGGGTTATGGGCCAGGTGCCCAGTTGGGGGTGAGCTAGAGGCAACTGATTAATGTGTTTCTCACACATTGATTTCTCTCTCACACATCAGTATTTCCCTCTCTTTGTCCCTCCCTTCCTCTCTCTCTAAAAATAAATAAATAAAATATTTTTTAAAAAAGATTCATTACATAACAAAGGCACATTAACAGCCCTGTGCCTTCTTGAAGGAAGAAGACTGCTGCCTGGGTGAATTGTGCAGTCACTGTGAGGATGTGCAGTAACTCCTGATAGCCAGAGGGCAGTGGGGGAGGCCTATGCCCTCCCCAGATGCCCATGCTTCACTGGAAACTCTTGCCCTGACTAAAGATAGCAGCCAAGAAAGGGTTAAAGACACTGGGAAAATGGCGGTCACTAATGCACCACAGGAAAAGCCAAATATTAAATCATGTAGGAAGTTTCAAGCCAAACATTTAAATTAGAGTGGGTTGCCACAAGGTCAGAATGTTATGGGAGAACCTCAGTTCTTCTTGCCAATTGAGATAAGAATTACAGATCAGCAAGTCTATTAGCATTCAAGCAGGGTTTATTGCTGATACATTCTCCTGGAAGACAACAGACCTTGTTGAGATAGGGGTTGAAAGGCAAAGGTTCATGACAGGGAAAGAAAAGGACAGCAAAAAGCAAGGGTGGTGAGAGTATCAGGTACTTTGTTCTAAGGATTTATATAGTTGTCAGGATGGGGGTAATGAAGTTACATATTGATTGACAGGTAAAGGTGGTGACAGCTTCTCTGGGGGACATGGCTACCCAAACATATGTGTGTGGGGGAGTCTTTTAGCCCAATTTTTTTAAGGTATTTTATTTATTTATTTATTTTTAGACAAAGGGGAAAGGAGGGAGAAAGAGAGGGAGAGAAACATCAATGTGTGGTTGCCTCTCTCGCACACCACCTACTGGGGACCTGACCCTCAACCCAGGCACGTGCTCTGACTGGTAATCGAACTGGCGATCCTTTGGTTCACAGGCTGTTGCTCTATCCACTGAGCCACACCAGCCAGGGTTTTAACCCCAATTCTTATCTTGCTCCAGACTACATTTCATCATCTTGTTATAAAACAGACAATGGGACAGGAGGCATTTTACTAAAGTTGAGGCAGTTTCCCAGAGTTATTTATGGGCTCTTTCTATAAGCACTACGTACCCTCTTATAAAGCAGATAGTGACCAGAGGCAGGCAATTAACCAAAGCTGTTTTATAGGCTTTTTCTTTTGCCATTGTGGACCCCCTCCTCATCCCCTTTCTAGACCTGGGGATGAGTAGACAAAGGCTTTCTTTCTCAGATAGTGAGCACAATACATATAGAATTTCAAGGGCTCCCCTCTTCCAGTGCTAGCATGGTGTTTCTTATGATACCGGAACATCTGGCAATATTACTGGACCAGGCTGAGGACTGCTGAGTTAGTGGGTGAGACATAGCTCCCTCCTCCTCCATGCTTTGGCTTACTATCTATCCTATCTAAAAAGAAGAGGTCAAGAGGTCTATCCGTGGGCGTCCCAGAAAAGTCTACAGAAAGGTCAGCCACAAGGTCTGCAAAGAAGGCTGCTATGAGGTCAGGGGGTCTGCCTGGAAGTCTTACTGGAAAAGACGGCTGCAAAGTTGGCAGTCCAGCAGGGACCTGCCTGGCCACCCAGACTTGTAAAAAATGCTTGAAACTGAACTGTGACTGGGAATGCTAAGCTTCAGACTTCTGCTTTTCTAAAAGATGGTACCTCTAAATGACAAGTTCTGAAACTGGCCTGGTTTGGCAAAGGGAGACTGGACTATTTGTTTTGGGGTGTTTTTAAAGGAAGCAGTGCCTAACAGCAGAAATCTGCCATTATTCTAAATCTGTGTAACCTTTAAATAAACAACCCCTTTCCTTTTTCACCAAACTCTTGCCATGGGAGTCACACATCTTGTCAGTGAGCAATCAAACCCCACAGCTGTTCCAGAACACCACTGGCAGGATTCTGTAACAGCAATGGTGACCATAAAGGGATGTTGATAATTGTCCACGGCAGATTGATCCCCTCAGGAGTGGGGGAGTGGGACTGTGGAGTTTCCCACTCACTGAGAATTTCTCTGCATGCCTTTCGAGGGCATTGGCTGTCTAAACATGCCTGGCAGGTGGAAAGGAAATGGGTCTGGGAAGGGGACAGGCTCTGAGAAGTGAGATTGTTTGACTGAAAATTTGCTTGTGAGCACCGTTTGGAATAATGGAGTTGTAGATGCTACTTTTGTTTATGTGCTCCCAGATTGCCTGGGTTTTTCTGGCTATAGTTCTTTGTAGATATGAGCAGTACAGTAAGGGCAGTTCTGTGTTGGCCCCTAGAGGAAGTCCACTGGGTAAAGTTTTGGAGGATTGGAACATGTACTGCCATTATCCAATGTCTAAGGAAGTATTGGTTTATTATTGTAATACTGTTTGGTCTATGTATGTTTCGGACTGTGGGGAAAGGTGGCCTGTGAATCGTCCTGAGTTACTGTATCATTATAAAATTGGAACAGTATGGCCAACATTTAGACACATGGAACGGCACCCATTATGTCAATGCATTTATGTCATTGTATAGTAAGGTTTTGTCAGGGACAAAGAATTGCTTGATGGTACAGGGAAAGGAAGTGGCCTCAAAACCTTTCCCTGATGGTAAGACACAGGAAGAAAGGGAGAATGAAGAGATAAACCTCATCAATGTTCTGAACCTGAGGACCCTGGGTTGGTGGCAGGAGGAGCTTCCTCACCACCACCCTCTTTGCAAGCTACCACAAGTGAAGTAGAGACCACAAAGCAAACAGCTCCACCCCTACAAGACATGGGAAGAGTCTCCCCACCAAAGATACATCAGGACACCCAATACGGCCAGGGAGCCTCCCAATTAGAAGCAAGCCAATTCCCTTTGAGACAATATCTCACAGGTAAAATAAATCAGCAAGGCAACCTGCTGGCTACTATTGGGCCCATACTCCATCCTCCAATTCAGACTCACTGAATTGGAAAAATTCCAGCCCTTCATATAGGAATGATCCTCAAAGAATGGCAAATTTTATTGCCTCCATTTTTGCCACTCATCATCCAAACAGGGCAAATGTACAGGCTCTCCTAAATATCTTGTTAACTGTGAATAAGAGATGGCTGGTTATCAATAGAGCTAATAAAGAGACCCAATGTCTCTGCCAAGAGGATCAAAATGGGACCCTCAATCCAGCTCAGACAATTCCCTTGACAAAGCCTAACTAGAACACAAATGGTGAGGGCCTCACCTTCCTGCAACATTACAGAAAGTGTATACTGAAAGAGCTTAAGAAGGGGGTGCCCAATCAAAAAAGACTAAATATGATATAGGCCCTTCAACAAAAGGCAAATAAGAATCCTTCTGAGTTTTTACAGAAAATCTATCAAGCCTATATGAAGCACATTGATGCTAATCCACAGGCACCAAAAAATGTGTGAATGGTGAACATGACTTTTAATGGGCAAAGTGCCCTAAACATCAAAAAGAAAACTCCAGTGTTTAGATGTGGCATTGGGAATGAATCACTCTCAGCTGCTGGACATAGCGTTTAAAGTTTACAAAGCACAGAAAGAAGGAAAATAAAACAGGCCACAGTGTTCTTGAAAGCAGGATGGGAAGACCAGAGGAAGAAGCAGGGCCCTAAAGGAAGAAGGAAAGGCTGATTAGACATCAACCAATGTGCCCATTGCAAGGAGAAGGGCCATTGAAGGAATAAGTACCTGAAATTCAGAAAGGAAAACAGAAATAAAAACCCTCACCAAGAAACGCTGAAAATGGGAGTGAAATCTAATAATGAATAAGAAGGCCCAGCGGCTCCTTTGGACATCTCCTGACTTATTACTACTTCCCCACAGGAGCCCCCAGATACAGTTGATTGTGAGAAACAAGCCAATTGATTTTTTTGTAAATACAAAAGTTACGTACTCATTGTTGAACACAAAATTAACCAAAGAAAGTTCAGATGTAGTAACGATTATTGAGGGGACTGGACAGTTACGAAAACAGACATTCCTTCAACATCAGAAATGCCAGTTTGGGAATTAAAAGCTTAAGCATAGTTTTTTCTGCATGCCAGATTGCCCCATTCAATTGCTGGGCCAAAATTTACTTTGTAAATCGTATGCACAAATAACCTTTCCTCCCAAGAAACAGCAATTATTTGTGAAGGTCCAGCTGAAACATGCCTTCCAGCTATAGGCATTGCTGACATGTCCAGAAGGTCCTGGAGGTGAACTCTTCTCACCTAAGATCCATGAGTAGGTGGATCAAACTGTTTGGGCTGATGGAACTCCAGGTAAAGTGGTTAAGAGGCGACCCATAAAAGTTAATCTAAAAAAAAGGGACACATTTCACATGAAAGAAGCAGTAGTCCCTCAAAAAAGGCTTTCAAAGGAATTCAGCCAGCACTGCAAATGTTCCTAAAATCAGAGCTAATTCAGCCATGCCAGTTACCCTACAACACCCCCATTTTGCCAATCAAAAAGTCTCACTCTGGGCCCTGGCTGGTATAGCTCGGTGGATTGAGTGTTGGCCTGTGAACCAGAGGATCAATTGTTCAATTCCTGATCAGGACACATGCCTGGGTTGCAGGCCAGGTCCCCAGGGGAGGGCCCACAAGAGACAACCACACATTGATGTTTCTCTCCCTCTCTTTCTTCCTTCCTTCCTCTCTTTCTAAAAATAAATAAATATTTTTTAAAAGCCTCACTCTAACAAATATCATCTTGTACAAAGTCTGAGGGCCATAATTGACATTGTTCTGGATATTATGTTGACCATGGCACCTGCAGATAGCAAACGGTTTTCAGCCCTAGACTTAAAGGATACCTTTTTCTGCATCTCAATATATGAACAGGCTCAGCTACTATTTGACTTTGAATGGCAGAACCCAAAAACTAAAGCCATGCTCCAAATACTACTGAACTGTGCTGGCACAAGGATTTAAGAACTCCCCAACTGTATTTGGGGAAGCATTGGCAAAAAAAACCTTAAGAAATGTTCAACTGAAATCAGGAATTCTTTTGCAATACATAAATGACATATTAATAGCTGGCAACACTGACAAGGACTGTTTGCTCAACACCATCACAGTCCTAAATCATTTGGCAAGAAAGGAATATAACGTGTTACCTCACAAGGCCCAGATTTGTAAACAGGAAGTGGCATACATGAAATTTCAACTGAAACAGTATACCAAAGGCTTAATGGAAAATAAAATGCAAGTCATTGCTACATTAAAAATCCCAGAAAACCAAAGGCAGCTTGGTGAGTTCTTAGGAATTACAAGGTTCTACTGAATTTGAATCCCAAACTTTGGACTTTTAGAAAAACCACTGTACAATTCCTTGAAAGGACTGGACTCTAAACTCTTCAAATGAACAGAGGATTGTCAGGTGGCATTTAATACATTAAAGAAAAAGCTAGTTTCCGCTCCTGCACTAGAATTGCCTGATTTACAGAAGGCTTTCAAATTGTACATTCATGAAAGTCAGGGTACTGGACTGGGGGAACTAACCCAAACTCTGGGAAATATTCTCTGACCCATAGCTTATCTCTCAAAGAAGTTGAATCATATGACAAAGGAACGGCCACCATATCTTTGAGCAGTAGCAGCTACCTGTGACATCTTACAGGAAGCTGAGTTTACTTTAAGACAGCCCTCTACAGTGTTGCTAATGCACCAGGTCCTGACTCTATTAAAATTTTAAAAAAAGGGTATTGGTTGATTACAGGGTATATGGGGAAATACCAGGCCATTCTGCTAGACAACCCAAATGTTACCCTGCAAACTACCACAACCCTGAACCTGGCCATCCTACCCCCAGATATGGAGGGAGACTCAACCCTCCAACATGATTGCTTGGAAATCATTAACTGAGTTTATTCAAGCAGACCAGATCTACTGGACCAGCTATTGGCAGCACCAGACTGAGAGGTGTATGTGGATGAGAGATGCTTCATAGACAATGGCCAACAACAAGCTGGGTACATGGTATTACCATAGACAAGGTAATAGAAGCCCAAGCCCTTGCACCGGGAACCTCAGCACAAAGGCTGAACTAATAGCCCTCATAAAAACCTTAATGCTGTCCCCAAAAAAGAAGGTTAACACAGACTCCAAATATACCTTCATGGTATTCCATGCCCATAACATAATATGCGAGGAAAAAGAGACTTAACCTCAGGGAACAAAAATGCTAAACATGCAAAATAAATTTTAAAATTGTTAAAGGCAGTGAATCTAATGGAGCAGGTTGCCCAGGACACCAAAGGAATGGTTCCCAAACAATCAAGGGAAACCAAACTACTAATAAAGCAACAAGACAGGCAGCACAAAAGCCACAATACCTGGGAGCTTTGATCCTGTTTGGACCTGTCAAATTTAAAACTTACTACACAAAATGTTGATGTGGACACTGGCCAGCAGTGTTGCGTCATTATGGATGAATTAAAACATACACACAGACTACCAAGTCCAGTGGAAGAAATAGGACGACGGCATGGCTTTTCTCTCAAGGGGAGCAAAAGCCTCAGCCTCCACCACGTTATTCTAATATCTCCTTACAAGATGGTTCTTCCGCACTATGCCGGTTACAACAAAGGAGCCAATGCCCCTCATCACATCACAGAAGAAGGATATTAGCAAATGAATAGGCAGCCGGTTACACTGGGCCCAAGGTTTAGCACTTGCAGGGTGAGGGGGTTTTAACAAAGAGCAATCCTCAAAACCGCCTAGGTATATTGCAAATCTGATTACCCACAAGAGAACCTATCTGTGGGCGTGGGTCCTGTGCATCTCTGAGTGGGAGCTGGGCCCATGCCACGCAGAAGGGTCTGCCACAAAATGTGATGAGGAATGAGCTATGTATGGAGATTCACTAACACTAATCCCAATTCTATATGAAAAATCAGCAGCCATGGTATAATCTTATTCCCTAAGGCTCTAGCATATCCCATCCTCAAACAGCTACATAAAGGAACTCATCATGTAAGGAATGTTTAACGGACTTTTTTAAGGCACTTAATGGACTTGAAAGGCCCTTATTTGCAAAGAACTGTTCAAAAAATTGCCCAAGCCTGTCAACTATGCAGGAAAAATAATCCTAAGACAAAGCATGCCCCAATGAAAAAGGAAGTTGTGTCCATTTAAGGACAGGTAGACTTCACACAAATGCCTAAAACCAGGAAAAATCTCCAATTTTTGTTAGTCTTTGTGGACAGTTTTTCTCAATGGGTAAAAGCATATCCCACTAGAACTAAAAAGGCAACTAAGGTGGCAAAACTCTTACTTAAAGAAATAATTCCTAGGTTTGAACTTCCTCACATTCAAAGGGGCAATGGACACCCATCATTAACTTTGAAAATCTCCCAAAATGATGGACAGGCACTGCAAATACAATAGAAATTGCATACATCTTGAAGGCCTCAATCTACGGAAAAGACTGAAAAAATGAATCACACAATAAAAAAGACCCTGGCAAAAATATGCCAGGAAATGCATCTGAAATGAGACCATGCACTCCCCATTGCTTTGCTCTGAATTAGGGTGGCATCCAGAAGTGGGCTTAAGTTAAGCCCTTTTCATATAGTTTATAGGAAACACCTCAAATCTCTAATTTAGGAACATCTCCTTTAAATTTCAAATACAAGGTAACCTCCATACAATATATACAATATTTAGGGCAAACATCAACCATTTCGAACAAATTTCGAACAAATTTGCTCATTGTAGGCAGGTTCACCTACCCATGCGATGAGCCCCTGCACCCACGCCAAGTAGAGGACCAAGTCTTAATAAATACCTGGAAGACTCAAGGCCCTAAACAACAGCTAGCCAAACACTGGATTGGTCCCTATGATATCCTGCTAACACATTCTTCTCTAAAGCTAATGGGAATCAATCCCCAAATCCACCACACACAAATAAAACAGGCACTGTCTAAAAAGGTCACAAACCCTGCTGCTGTGGTAAATGCTAAAAGGAAAAGTTGGACCTATACTCTTGAAGATTTGAAGTTCCTCTTCTGGAAAAGAACAGTGAACCCCAACACAGGGCAAAAAGAATCTGATAAATTACATAATGTCATTCAAGCAAAGGCCTTGCAACTAAATGTCTTCCTAAAAGACAGTCTCACAGATTCAAAGACTAACCTGCAAGTTATAGTGTGAATTAACATGTGTGTTCTCACTTCTGTTCTCAAAGGGCATAAGCCTATGACCTAATTACCTGGTTGTTTGTTTACACAATATAGGCCTCACTTAAGAAGCCCATCTGCATCACCACCACCTAAGACTCAATGTTTTGACTAAACTAAGTAGTTGGGTTAGCAAAATATGGGGCATCTGTGGGCTTCACTTTATTTTTTTAATACATTTTATTTATTATGTTATTACAGTTGTCCTAATTTTCCCCCTTTGCCCCCCTCCACAAAGTACTCCTCATTCCATCCAGCAATCCCCCCTTAGTTCATGTCTATGGGTCATGCATATAAGTTCTTTGGCTACTCCATTTCCTATACTGTTCTTAGTATCCCCCTGTCTATTTTGTACCTACCAATTTTTACTTCTCAATTCCTTTACCTTTTCTCCCAATCTCCCCTCCGCTCCCTCCCAATTGCTAACCCTCCAAATGATCTCCATATCTATGATTCTCTTTCTGTTATGTTTGCTTAGTTTGTTTTTCAGATTCAATTGTTGATAGTTGTGAATTTATTGCCTCTTTAATGTTTTGATCTTTTTCTTAAATAAGTCCCTTTAACATTTCATACAATAATGGCTTGGTGGTGATGAACTCCTTTAGCTTTCTCTTGTCTGGGAAGCATTTTATCTGCCCTTCCATTCTAAATGATAGCTTTGCTGGATAGAGTAATCTAGGTTGTAGTCCTTGCTTTTCATCACTTCGAATACTCCTTGCCTACAAAGTTTCTTTTGAGAAATCAGCTGACAGTTTTAGGGAACTCCCCTATAGGTAACTAACTGCTTTTCATTTGCTGTTTGAAGATTCTCTCTTTATCTTTAACCTTTGGTATTTTAATTATGATGTGTCTTGGTGTGGTCTTCTTTGGGTCCATCTTGTCTGGAAGTCTCTATACTTCTTGGACTTGTATGTTTATTCCCTTCACCAAACCAGGGAAGTTTTCTTTCATTATTTTTTCACATAAGTTTTCAATTTCTTGCTCTTTCTCTTCTCCATCTGGCACCCCTATGATTCAAATGTTGATATGTTTGAATATGTTCCAGAGGTTCCTTAGCCTATGTTCATTTTTTCATTCTTTTTGCTTCTTGCTGTTCTGATTGAATTTTTTTTTTTCTTCCTATGTTCCAAATCATTGATTTGATTCTTAGCTTCAGCCCCTCCACTGTTGGTTCCCTGAAAATTTTTCTTTATTTCACTTACTGTAAACTTCATTTCTACCTGGGTCTTTTTTGTGTTGTGGAGTACCCAAAGAGTTTCCTGAGCATCCCAATAACCAATGTTTTGAATTTTGTATCTGACAGATTGCTTTGCTCCATTTCATTTAGTTCTTTTTCTAGAGTTTTGTTCTGTTCTTTTATTTGAGCCATATTTCTTTGCCTCCTCATTTTTCCAGCCTCCCTGGGTATTAGGGAGAGCTTCTTTAACTCCCTTAGTAGCATGGCCTATCGTAGAAAAGTGCATTGGTAAGTGGGCTGGGCAGGGCCTTAGGTAGTTGCCAGGGCAGGGCAATCCATGTCACCACTCTGTGGCTCTGTGTGTGGTAGGGCTGAGAGAGGGCTGAGATGCCACTATCTCACCTCTGGAGTCTGGGAGGAAGCTGTTTCTCAGCACTCTCCCTCATGCCAGTCACTTCAATTTCCTATATGACTCTGGTGCCCTTCCACCTATTGCCCTGGTGCTGAAGCCCAGAGGGAGAGAGTAGCCTATGTCCTAAGTCTATTGTGGGCCTTTTAAAAGGAGACTCCTGAGAATACTGCAGTTTCTTCTGCCACTCCAACCCCCACTGGCTTTAACAGCCAGAAGTTATGGGGGCTTATCTTCCTATTGCCGGAGCCCTAGGCTGGGTGCTCTGGTGTGGGGCTGGGGTCTCTCACTCCTAAGGTACCTGAGTCTTATCCACCACACATATGTGTAGACCCTTCCATTCTTCATTCTGCACCTCACCACATATCCATGCCTGTCTCATCTCTCTTCACCTCTCTGTGAATCTCCACCTTTCCATGACTCTCCACCTCTCCATGCATCTCTGTGTCTCTACCTATCTGGATGAATATGGCTTCTTGAATTCCTTGGTTGTCGGACTTCCATACAGTTCAATTTTCCAATGATTCTGGGTGATATTTGTTTTGTAGTCTAGTTGTAATTTTTGCTGTGGTTGCGGGAGGAGATGAGCCACACTTACCTACTCCTCCATCTTAACTGGAAGGCTGTGGGCCTTACTTTAAAACTGGTTTCCTTGTCTGCCCTAATGGCTTGGACAAAAAGGGCCCAAAGGAGTTAAAAGTGGGGAAGAATCATAGAATATTCCCCTCAGCCCAAACTAAATATAATGGGCAAAAAGGTGTGACATGCCTTGCACACCTTCCTTCAAAGACACTCCTTTCCTAATGTAGGACATTGCAGAATTGGTCCATACCTTTGTCTTTCAATGGTTGTGGTTTTAACTGTACCTTCTAACCCTTTTGCCAAATTTGTAGCCTCCAAATACAACAAGAATGCCAACTTGATGAGCAGCGCCAACTTTTGGACATTAAGTATGCCCCTCTCTAGGGACAGCCAACTGCCCTGGAGTCTGCAAGGTCCTTTCCCTCAAGCGAAGGCTGCCCTCCACTTTAAACCCCCATTCCATTTGGAAGCTCTGGACCCAGGGGTAGGCAGAACTATGACCATGGCCAACAGGAAGTAGCTCCAAAAGATTACAAGAACTTCACGCATTGCCTCTGTAAAACTACACAGGGTCCAAAAGGGTAGAAGGGGGGATTGTAATGGGGTGCAGAGCATGAGTTCCCTGATAATAGGGGAACAGACCCACAATCCTGCCTATTGGGGGAAGGAAAGAGTAGAAGGTACAGTGTTTAAGATGCATTACATAACAAAGGCAAGTAAACAGACTGTGCCTTCCTCAGATAAAGAAGGCAGCAGCTGCCTGGGGCAAACAGTGTGTGTGACTGTTGAGAAGTGCAGTGACTCATGACATGGTGGGGGTGGGGAGTGGGCATGTGAGGAAGTGCCCTACCCAGATACCTGTGCTTCACTGGAAACTCTTGCCCTGACTAAAGATGGCAGCCAAAAAAGAGTCAAAGACATTGGGAAAATGGCAAAAATGGCAGACACTAACACACCACAGGAAAAGCCAAATATTAAATCATGTGAGAAGTTCCAAGCCAAACATTTAAATTACAGTGGCTGCCACAAGGTCAGTAGAGGTCAGGAGGTCTGTCTGAGGGTCTGCCAGGAAAGTCTGCCGAAAACTCAGCCATGAGGTCTACAAAAATGTCTGCAAAGGAAGCTGTCACAAGTTCAGGAGGTCTGCCTGGAAAAGATGGTGGCGAAGCTGGAAGTGCTGCAGGGACCTGCCTAGCCACCAGACTCATAAAAAATGCTTGAAGCTGAACTGTGACTGGGAATGCTAAGCTGCAGACTTCCGTTTTTCTAAAAGATGGTACATCTAAGTGACGTATTCTGAAACCGGCCTGATTTAGCAAAGGGAGGCTGGACTATTTGTTTTGGGGTGTTTTTAAACACCCCAAATGGCAAAAATCTGCCTTTAGTCTAAATCTGTGCAATGTTTAAATAAACAACTCCTTTTCTTTTTCACTAAACTCTTTCCTTAGAAGTCATCTTCTTGGCAGCAAGCAATAGAACCCCACAGCTATCCCAGAACACCTTTGGTGGGGTTCTGTAACAAACATAATGTTCCTCCAGTCATCCAATCTCCAACTTCCTATAGGTTTAAATGCCAGAAATTAGGCAGAAGGGTAACTAAATGCTAGACAGTTATTTTCACAAAAAAATAATAATAATAATCCTGTGGTCACATGCCACTAAGAAGCCTAACAAAACCCACTTACACTCCATCTCTGTTCCCACTGGACAGCTACCTGTATCTCAAGGCTGTAAAAAAGTAACCTTCATAGCAACATCTTGGGATTGTACCCAGGGTGGGTAATAAAATTTATTTCTCTATGTCACAGAAGAAATCAGCCTATACCTTACATTCTGGTCAAGTCCATTTTTTTATTGTTGTTCAAGTACAGTTGTCTCCATTTTCACCCCACCATGTCCCCCCTACCCCACCCACCCCCGCCTCCCACTGTAGAATCTACCCACCTTTGGCTTTGTCCATATGTCCTTCATACATGTTCCTTCATGCCCCCCTTCCCCCCATTATTGGTCAAGTCCATTTTTATTAGTTATTCTGCCACCTACTGGTAATTTTCACTAACAAATGAGAACCTAGGAAGGAGCCTGTGATCTGGGAGCCAACCACATTTCAACATCAAAGAACCAGAAGAACTCTCATCATTTCAGACAGAATTAAGCCTTCTCCTCTTCTTGCAACCACATATATAAAAATGGATAAGGGAGGAGTGGGATTCATTCACTTCATTCCACGTTCTATTTTCTTTTTTCCTTGATTCAAACACTTACAGATTATGTGCCAGACTAGGTATTAAAGATACAAAAGTACACATCAAAGAACTCACAATCTAGTGGAAAACCAAATAAACAATAAAAGAGAATGGATCAGGGAAGAATGAGTAGATGTACTTATCACTATTCCACCTGTTAATACAATGACCCTGGACTCTGCATATAAAACAAACAAGGGCCCTGGATGGTGTGGCTCAGTTGGTTGGAGCATCATCCTGTAAACTGAAAGGTTGCGGGTTCAGTCCCAGTCAGGGTGCATATGGGAGCCATCTGATTGATTTATCTCTCTCACATGGATATTTCTCTTCCTCTTCCTCTCCCTCTCCCTCTCCCTCCCTTACCCTCTCTCTAAAATAAATAAGCATATCATCAGATGAGAATTTAAAATTAAAAAAACATAAGGGACTCTGAAAGAGACAAAGAGGAAGACCAGCTGGGGACTTCAGAACACAAGGAACCACACAATGATGATTTCCTGGGTTTCCTTTTTCTCTCATATATCCCAGACATGGAGCTGAAGAAGCCAGCAACGTGGAAATGCCAATGGGTGCAGAAAATAAAAACCCTGTTCTCTCCAGCCAAACGGCCAGGAAAGAGGCAGCCAAGCAAAATAGAAATGTTTAGATAATAACCATTCTAATCCAGGCAAATCCCATAGAAAGAACTGTGACATACCCCTACTCATACCAGCAAAGGCTGAATAGGGTGCTAGACTTCCACTCTCATCAGGCCTGTAAAGAGGTGTCCTTCCCTTTCACTTCTGGCTTGGTATCTGAGGAGATTTAGGAGTCAATACTTTTACCAAAACCCAGTGATAACAAGAGCACCCCCATCGTCCAGTCAGTGGAGGCCATGTAGGAAGCTGGAACTCCTACCCTGACCAGCATTAATGAGGAGCCCGTCACCTCAAGTGTAAATGGAGGCCAAGTAGGAAACCTGGAGTCCTACACCTACCCAGCTATAAAGGCACCAAAACACACTTCCTCTGTATGAGTACTGTCAGAGAAAGCCAACTAAAACAGGTTTAAATATGATACAGGATCCAAAAAGTCCAGATTTTGGTTTAAAAGCACTCATCACATCAAGAATGAGGAAGATCTCAAATTAATAAAAACAGACAACCCCTAGATAAGAGGTATTAAAATTATCTTACAGCTTCCAGTCAGGATGGCAGCATAGGCAGACATGGTTTGACTCTTTGCACAACCACATCAAAATTACAACTAAAATATAGAACAACCATCACTCAGAACTGTCAGAAATCAAAGTGAATGGAAGTCTGACAACTATGAATTAAAGCAACCACATCCATCCAGACTGGTAGAGGGATGCAGACACTGAACAAGCTGGTCCCACACCCACATGGATATAAACTCAGGAGGGATATCTCGAGAGTGAGGGGTCCAGACCCATATTCGATGCCCCAGACCAGGATTCCAGTGCCAGGCAGATAAGTCCCCAAAACTTTGGCTACAAAAACCAGTAGGGGTTGAGTCAGTGGCAGAAACTGTTGGAGCCTTAAAGCTGTTCCTCTTAAAGAACCCACACATAGGCTCACCTACTCAGACTTACTCCCTCTGAGCCCTAGCACCAGGGTGGATGGAAGCTTGAAAAGTACCAATGGTATACGGAGATAAAGTGAAGTGTCTGGCATCAAGGTGGACAGAGGCCATTGTCCCTTTGCTAAACCTTCCTTCCACAAAGCCAGTAAACTGGTACCATATATGAGACTCCATCAACCTGGCTAATACTGTTTGACTTGCCTTAGAGATCCCTAAAGACTACACCCAACCTGACTTATGGGCCCACCCAAACTGCTTTTTCATATGACTAACTGGTCTTGGCTCATGTTCACAACTTCCTAAGTCCTCTCAAACAAGCAACAGCAGGCCTCAACGAGCCCTAGGCCAGGCACTAGCAGCAGCCAGATTAGATTCATAGCTTGTCTTCACCTGGAATCTCCAAATACAGCAAGTAGAAATCCTCTCAGATTACTTTATAGCTCATGCAGGGTGGCCCCAGGCAAAACACAGGTGAGGGCTAACCTTGGCCCATACCACCCAGGACACCGCATGGCCCACGCACCCAGTGGGTGCACCCAGTGGACACCTACAGACCACGTCAGAGCAACACCACCCTGCCCCAATACAGCTGATCCTTCCACGGAGGGTGGAGGTTGGTGGTAAGTGATGACAGTCAATCCTTGCAGCTGACTGGCCTGAGTAAATCACTCCCATTGCTCTGCCAATAGCAACCCAGGCTCAACTATAAGAGGAGGGTGTATTCAGCCCACACAAAGGGTGCACTTCGAGTAACCAGCTTGGATGACAGGGAGGCTGTGCCACTGGACCCTACAGGACACCTACTAAATTAGGCCACTGGTGTAAAGTGCATGCTGTCAAACTCACAGGACTCTCAGGTCATGTATGCAAAAGACAGCATTGTTGAGAATAGCGGCCCAGACCCTTCAGACCTGGGGAAGGGGTGAAGCAGTTCCTGGCTCCAGCTTTCTCTTGTGAGACCAGAAAGCCCCCAAAAGTTTGCAGGGTGAGGGACAAGGGAGCAGTGAGAAGGGCATGGAAGTCCCTTCACTGGCCCCTTCTTCCCTTCTCATGTTCACAGGAGCAGGAAGGGAATGGCCTTGGTGACTGCCCATGTCAGTCCAAAACTAACTTGGAAGAAACAGAAATTCACCTCCTGAGCAGAAAGTAGAGCTGATGGCTCAGGTCACTGGAAGAAGGAGACAACCTCAGGTGTGACTGCAATGGAATTATTCTGTTTATTTGTAAGAATGGTAAAAATTAGAATTTAAGTTAACATGCACATTAAGAATTCTAAGATAACCACTAAAAGATAGAAATGGTGTATGCTAATGGAGAAGAAGAAAAAATTGGATGACGTAGGAGAGAGAATAAAACTGAACTGAGGTGAATGAAAGATTCAAAGTAAGGTGGTAGAATTAAACCCAAGTCAAAAGGCAATCAAATGAATGCATTGTGACAAAATTCAAATGGAATTTATAGTACATGGATTATACTTCAATAAAACTGCTAATATTTTTTTTAAAAAAGAAGACTAAAAACTCTGCCAAATTTGGCAGAGGGATTCAAGAAGCTGAGTAAACCCCAAAAAGGATAAACCCAAATAAATGCATACCAAAGCACATCATCATCAAATTGCTAAAAGCTAAAAACAAAGAAAAATATTTAAAGCAGTAAAAAATGACACAATTTGAATGATAGCAGATTTTTCATTAGAAACTATGGAAGCCTAAAAAAAGTGGCACAAAATTTTTCAAATAAAGAAAAGACTGTCAATCCAGATTCCTATCCAGCAAAAATATCTTTCAAGAATGAAGGAAATACGACTCAACAACAAAAAGACAAACAATTCAATTTGAAATGAGCAACTTATGTGAATAGAATTTCTCCAAAGGAGATATTCAAATGACCAGCAAGCACATAAAAGGATAGCTATAATTTTTTAAATGGAAAATAACAAATATCGGTGAGGATGAGGAGAGAATGTTGCAGCTGCTGTGCAGTTTGGTGGTTCCTCAATAAGTGAAACATAGAATTAAACATAATGTGGACTTCCAGCCAAGATGGAGGCATAGGAAGATATACTGTGCCTCCTCACACAACTGAAAGAAGGACAACAATGAATGTAAAAACAAAAAACAACCAGAACTGCCAGAAAAAAAATGATCTGTATGGAAGTCAAACAACCAAGGATTTAAAGAAGAAACATTCTTCCAGACTGGTAGGAGGGGCAGAGATGGGCAACCGGGGAGAAGAGGACATACAGCAAGGTGGCAGATGGAGGACAAGGTGAGTGAGCTGGCACTGGCAGACTGGGCAGTCCCACAGGGTTCCAGCATGGGAAAAGAAAGCTTCAAAACCTCTGACTGCAAAATTCTCTGAGGATTGCAGCAGTGGGAGAAACCCCAGCTTCACAGGAGAGTTCACTGGAGAGATCCACAGGGTCTTACAATGTACACAAGCCCACACACTTTGGAATCAGAATGAGAAGGGCATGATTTGCTTGTGGGAAGTGGGAGAAATTACTGAAAGCCTGCTGAGAGCCAAGCAAGTGGCATTGTTCCATCTCTGACACCTCCCCAACATACAATGCCACAATGAGTGACATGGGGTTGCCCTGCCCTGGCAAATACCTAAGGGTCTGCCCCTTACAACATAACAGGTTCAATCACCAAGACAAAAAAATATGGCCCAAATGAAAGAACAGATCAAAGCTCCAAAAACAGAACTAAGCAATGAACAGAGAGCCAACCTATCAGATACACAGTTCAAAACACTGGTGATCAGGATGCTCAAAAAAATTGTTGAGTATGGTTGCAAAATAGAGGAAGAAGAGAAGGCTATGCAGAGTGAAATAAAGCAAAATATACAGGGAACCAACAGTGATGGGAAGGAAACCAGGACTCAAATCAACAATTTGGAGTAGAAAGAAGGAATAAACATTCAACCAGAGTGGAATAGAGAAACAAGAATTCAAAAAAATGAGGAGAGGCTTAAGGAAACTCCAGGACAACTTTAAATGGTCCAACATCCAAATCATACGGGTGCCAGAAAGAGAAGAGGAAGAGGAAGAAATTAAAAACTTATTTGAACAAATAATGAAGGACAATTTCCCCAATCTGGCAAAGAAAATAGACTTCCAGAAGTCCAGGAAGCTCAGAGAGTCCCAAAGAAGTTGGACTCAAGGAAGCACACACCAAGGCACATCATAATTACATTAGCCAAGATTAAAATGAAGGAGAGAATTCTAGAAGCAGCTAGAGATAAGGGGGGAGTCACCTACAAAGGAGTTCTTATCAGACTGTCAGCTGATTTCTCAAAAGAGACCTTGCAGGCAAGAAGGGGCTGGAAAGAAGTATTCCAAGTCATGAAAGTCAAGGATCTACATCCAAGATTTCTCTATCCAGCAAAGCTGTCATTTAGAATGGAAGGACAGATAAAGTGCTTCTCAGATAAGGTCAAGTTAAAGGAGTTCATCATCACCCAGTCCTTATTATATGATATGTTAAAGGGACTTATCTAAGAAAAAGATATGAACACTAAAATGACAACAAACGCACAGCTATTAACAACCAAACCTAAAAAAAACAAAACAAAAACAAACTAAGCAAACAACTAAAACAGGAACAAAATCACAGAAATGGAGATCACATGAAGGGTTATCAGTGGGGAAGTGGGGGGGAGAGGGGGGAAGGTACAGAGAATAAATAGCATAAATGGTAGGTAGAAAATAGACAGAGGGAGGTTAAGAATAGTATAGGAAATGTAGAAGCCAAAGAACTTACTTGTATGACCCATGGAAATGAACTAAAGGGGGGGATGTGGGTGGGAGGGCATGTGCAGGGTGGAGGGGAATAAAGGGGGGGGGAATGGGACAACTATAATAGCATAATCAATAAAATATATTTTTTTAAAAGAAAATGGAGGTGGTAGGGGGATAGACAGCTGCAAGGATCTGAGCTGGTAGACTGAAGCAAACCCTCATCCTAAACAACTTGGAGCTCAGATTTCTTCTCTGAACAGCTGGCTTTTTTCAGTCCTTCTGAAATACTCTGCAAAGATGGGGGAAGGGCTGTGAACTACCTCTGCTATGGACCTTATTTAAAGTCAGCTACTCCCTAGATATGTTCTGTAGAAACTAAATGTAATATTCAGTATAGCAGAGGTGAAGGTGGTGAACAAGAGCTATGCAATTGCCCACCCTAATTTTTAAAGGCTGGAGGCTCATTATTGAGCATGCTGGAGGTCTGCTTGGAGTAGGCAGTGACTACAGTCATATAAGCTGGAATTGGGTATCTAATTTGCCTGTCATATTTCTGCCCCCCCCCACTTGACACCCTATACTCCACTTTATTTCTAATCCTCCTACCCTCCCCACTCTCACACCCTACCCCCACCAAAGCTCCTGGAATTTTGGACTTAGCTATTTTTAAAACAGTCAACTCAGTAGCCACCTCCCTCCCCCCGCTCAGCTGTCCAGTGCTCTGGCCAGCCATATACTCCCCCTTCCCCCCACACCAGACCTTCTCTGGCTTGCTGACCTCACTGAGATTGCTGCGGGTCTGGGTACCTGGGGGAGACATGGAGAAAGAGACGGGGGATCCCCTGGCCGGAGCTGACCAACAGAGTAGGCAGTCATGGCTGGAGAACTGGATACCAGAGTAATGTTTGACCTCTGCAAACAGTAAGTCAAAATGAAATTGCAATCCCTTTAATAAGCCTTTGGATTAAAGTTAGACTTTGGTCTAACTTGGATATCTCTGGTCCAAAAGCTAAGATCTCTTCCATGCTAAAGTGCCCCAATCTCCATTTCTCCTGTCTGATTTCTTTCTGGCCTCAGGCCCCTGGCCATCTGAAATTTAATTCCCAGGCTCTCCTCTGACAGTTTTAGCTCTCTCCTCACCTAGTTCACTCAAGATTTCTGAGAAAGCCTCCTTCTTTAGGAAGAGTTTCCTGCAACCCCTAATCTGTTTAGTTTCACATGATTAGTCCCTGCTTAGCAGTGCCCCTCACATTGGGCTTCCAAGGATGGTGGCCGCTCATCATCATAAATGATTTCTCGCCACAACTCATCTATTCTCCCTTCTGCATGACTCTTCCTTGAATTATATCCTTATCCCAAGAGAGATAAGTCCATCCCCAAGCCCTCTCCTCACCAAAAGATGGAGAACTTCTGAATTTGTAAAGGGAAGATTAAAGGAAAAAGTGATTCTTCAGTCAGGTTTGGAAATATTCAAGAACTGTTGACTCATAACAAGCAAATATTGATTTGCATGCTTAGATTGCACTCCATTATTTGATGAGAGAGAAGGATTATAATTGCAGCTCCCTAGGATAGAACAAAGAAATTTATTCCCTTTTCATTTGAATACTAAGGAGCTAGGTATTCTACCATTACTTCTTGCTGAAAATTCAGACACAAAGAAAAAAATGAATGACCCCTAGAGGATGTTCCCTCCTGATGGGGAAAAGCAAATAAAAGGTATGTTTCTGAAGTGTTTTTCAGATCCTAATTCTATTAGAGAGCCTACTGGAATGACTGGGATCTGATCTGTCCCCATGATTCATCGTTTTTGGACATTTCTGCTGTTTGGTTGCTCAGAATGGGACAACACAGTGGACTCTGCCCACGGAGTCCACTCAGTGTTCCTTCCACCCCCCACCTAGAGGTATTGCATAAGGGACCAAACAGTGGTCACAAGAGCAGGGCACAGAGGTTTAACAGCCACACTTACAGTTTGAGGAGCCCCATTCTCCCCAAACTCTAGTCTGCTTATCCTTCTCTTGATCTTTCCAGATTCTCTTCTCATCATCCTGAACAATCTTCAACTTTTCTCTTTCCCCATGCCCAGCCAAATTTCTTTTTTCAGTCTCTTACAGGACGGCCAGTCAAAACTCACTAGGTAGGACAGCCATCAGCTGGAAAGAACTGGACCTGGGGGGAATTGGCTGGATAAGTATGGGGGATCCAAGCCAGTCCCCTACTCCCCGGTGCCCCCATAGCGGTCCCCCAACTCTAAGCACTCTCACTCTCCTGCTGCTCCTATGTGGATATGGTAAGGAAGGGCTAGGGAAGGGTTTGGGGAGTCTAGAGGGCAGGCTGCTATCCAGGGGTGGGCATGTGCATATGTGAGTGAGAAGAGATGGGTGCTGAGGGGTCGTTTGCCCCACTCTCAAACAGGTATATTTTATTTCCCATTCAACTTGGGGAAGAGCTCTGGGGAAGATCTCTATGGACAGGGAGAAGAGATCTAGCGTGCTTAAACATTTTTAGCAAAACTGGGTGAGGACAGGACTAGGGAACTGTGGGCTGGGGACTTGGGGAGGCCACCAGTCATTTTAGGACTGACTGGAATCCCCTGACTAGATTTAGGAGAGCATACTCTGATTGAGCGGGAATCCAGGGATCATCTTACAGTCCTCTCCCTTATGTTCTCAGCTCATTCTCAGTGCAAGATCCTACGCTGCAATGCTGAGTATGTATCGTCCACCTTGAGCCTTAAAAGTGGGGGTTCACCAGGAGCACTCCGAGGAGACCGGGATGGAGGGGTGGACTCCAGAGGTCTCTGTCGAGCCCTCCGCTCTTATGCACTGTGTACTCGGCGCACTGCCCGCACCTGCCGCGGGGACCTCGCCTTCCATTCTGCAGTGCACGGCATAGAGGACCTGATGATTCAACACAACTGCTCCCGCCAGGGCCCCACGGCCCCTCCACCGCCCCGGGGCCCAGCCCTTCCCGGTGCCGGGCCAGTCCGCTCCCCTGGCCCCGCCCTTCCAGGTGGGAGCCCCGCCCACTCCTCCAGTCCTGCTGCCCCGGACCCCTGTGACTATGAAGGTCGGTTTTCCCGGCTGCACGGTCGTCCCCCGGGCTTCTTACACTGCGCCTCCTTCGGGGACCCCCACGTGCGCAGCTTCCACCACCACTTTCACACGTGCCGTGTCCAAGGAGCTTGGCCCCTGCTGGATAATGACTTCCTTTTTGTCCAGGCCACCAGCTCCCCCGTGGCTTCGGGGGCCAACGCCACCACCACCCGGAAGGTCAGGACTCAATTGCTCCTCCAGATTCTCATGGTCACTTCACAGTACCACTCCCAACCCATTCCCACTATTCCTCAGCAATGGAATTCCCAACCCCCATTCCCTTTTTTTCTTCAACCACTCCCTTATCTGGAATCACTCCCTCCTACCAAATATTTGCTCCGGTAAATCACTTTCCCTTGGTGAGAATTTCACTGCAAGTCAGGAAACACTGAAAATAAAGTTGGGGAAAAGAGAATTGAGGAGCCCTAGGATGAGGAGTTACAGAAGGGAAACTTCTTTCTCCTATGGGAGTAGCTGAGATTGAGGCAGAAAACTAGAGAGAGGGGTTGAGAGGGGAAGAGGCAATATTGAAAGATAATGAGAAGGGATTGAGGAGTGAGGTTCATGCTAAACCTTGCATCTCTGCTGGGATCAGATCCCTAACTATGTAAGAGGTCTGACTGGGAGAAGGGGGAAGGATGCCCTGAGCCCAAAATGAACTGCTTTCCTTCTTGCCCTCACAGCTCACCATTATATTTAAAAATATGCAGGAATGCATTGATCAGAAGGTCTACCAGGCTGAGGTGGACAATCTTCCTGCAGCCTTTGAAGATGGTTCTATCAATGGAGGTACCCGACCTGGGGGCTCGAGTTTGTCCATTCGAACTGCTGAGCCTGGGAGCCATGTGGAGATCCAAGCTGCCTATATTGGTACAACAATAATTATTCGGCAGACAGCTGGGCAGCTCTCCTTCTCCATCAAGGTAGCAGAGGATGTGGCCAGAGCCTTCTCAGCTGAGCAGGACTTACAGCTCTGTGTTGGAGGGTGCCCCCCAAGTCAGCGACTCTCTCACTCAGAGTGCAATCATCGGGGAGCTATAACCATTGATACTGCCAGACAGCTGTGCAAGGAAGGGTTGCCAGTTGAAGATGCTTATTTTCATTCCTGTGTCTTTGATGTTCTAATCTCTGGTGACCCCAACTTTACTGTGGCAGCTCACGCTGCTCTGGAGGATGCTCGAGCCTTCTTGCCAGACTTAGAAAAGCTGCATCTCTTCCCCTCAGATGCTGGGGTTCCACTTTCCTCAGCAACCCCTCCAGCCCCACTCCTTTCTGGGCTCTTTTTTCTGTGGCTTTGTATTCAATAACTAGGCCAGCAAGACCTTGATTGGTTTGAAAATTATTTGGGCATACAGATTGTCAGGGAAGAACATGAAGCACCGCTGAAGGAAACAATGGGGACTGGGAGACACATGAAAACAATGGCATTTATCCAGAATCAGATACGGCTGCAGTCCAAAGCTGAAATAATTATAGAATAAGGATTCTGGACCAGGTTTCTGCATTCGAGACTTCTTTAAGGACTCTTCACCATTTTCCCCAATCCCATTTATAATAAGTGAGTTGTTTCCGTTCATCTACTCCTGAGATCACCCCTACAAGCTTAGAGGTTATAGTGGTCCTGATGATCAATAGAAAACTGAAGGATTGGGACTTTTAAGAGGACAGAACTGAAAGAGGAAGACATGATCATTGCCTGTAAACTCAATGATTTTCTAATCATTTTCTCTGGGAAGGTGGAAAGGAGAAAAAATGATTAGGGAAGAGAGTCTATTGGATGAATATGTATGTGAGTAAGATGTGTTCTGCTTTTTTGGTTCAGAAATGAAGTAGGAGTTGTCTGGACCTAGGTGAAAGGAATCTCTGCCTTTGGAGAATGGCACAGATAGTAAAGAAACTATCATCCCCACCCCTAACTAAACTTCTATTAAAGCTATGAATTTTTCACTCCTTCAGTTTCCTATCTTCAGCCTCTTCACAGATGCTTAAAAATGAGTAAGACAACACAGTCACTCCACTGAAAGGGGCTCAGAAGCATCAGACGTAATTTTGCCTTCAGGAAGTTTATAGGCTATTAGGGAAACAAAACTGATTCACATGAAGGAGTGATGAGTGTGTAATTATTCACTATATTCCATGGTACTGTTAATTCTGATGGGAAGATGTTTGGAGAGAACTCAAGTAATAATAAGTAATACAAGGTAATAGAGAAGATGGAATTTCAAGTGATCTTTGAAGATTTGAATTGTTAAGGACCACCTTCCAGGCAATGACAACCAGCTGGAGTTATGTATAGATTCATGATTCCGTGAGGAAACCAGCAAAACTCAAATGAATTAGACAAGAAGTAACGGGATAGAAGGGTAATGGGCTGATGCCAGATTATGAAGCACCTGGAAAGTGGAGCCAAGGAGTTTGAATTCAATTAACAGCTAACATTTATTGAAAGCTTAAAACCTGTCAGGCAATGTTCTAAACACTCTTAAATGTTTAATTCATTTAATCCTCACAACTACCTAAGGAAGTTAATATCCTCATTGCTATTTTTGCATAAGGAAACTGAGGTACAGGAAGATTAAACAATTTGCCCACAGTCATACAGCTAATAAATGGTAGAGCCAGAAATTGAACCCAAGTGTTTGGCTCTAGAGCCTTAACTCTTAACCACTATACTATATATTGTCAAGGAAACAGAGCCATTAAAATTTTTGGTTATGGAGCTGGGCAGATAAGGAGAGCTGAGGTGGTGGCTGCTACCACAAAAGCTACTTTCTCCTTCTATCATATAAAACCCAAAAGGAAGAGCCAGAGAGAGGGGGAGAAGCCTAAAGTTGAAGGAATCTAGTTTGTAGAAGAAAAGACTTGAGAATAGAAGTGATTCTAGTCCAGGATGTTCTAAAGTAACAGTGCTGCTCTGAACAAAAACTACTTAGGAGGTAACTTTTATATTCAGTACTTCCCCATTTTTTTCTGGTCTCAGTCCCCCCCTTCAGCTACTCTATTATCTAGGGCCTGTCCCTAATCTAATCATATATTGACACTTATGTTCTCCGTCTTCTCTCAGCCTCACCCACCTGAACATACTTCCCCAGAACACATATACACACTGGTCAGTTCTTACCAGACAGGGTGTCCTATCTGGTCTACCATTTCAAATTTCTTTTGCAATTCTTCATCCTCTATTTCTTCCTCTTCACCTCCTCTAGGGACCACAGCCACTCTGCCATTTCCTCAAAGCCTCTCTTTCAGAAACTGTTTCTTATATTGGTTCTCCTAACTCATCAGAGTTAACTTTATTCCTCAGGTTTGGGAATCTTAAGTTAGTTAAGAATTTCATAACCAACTGATGAAAAATCCTTTTAGCAGTAACACTGCTCCCTTTCCCCAAATTTAGGATTAGCCCTACTACCAATACAGTATTTTTAAAGGGGTAGTTCAAAACAAACTCATGAAAAGATGTTCAACGTGATTAATCGCTATGGAAATGCAAATCAAATTAAAACCACAATGAGAAAATACTACACACCATTAGAACAGTTAAAATAAAAGACTGACCACCCTGGCTGGTGTGGCTCAATGGACTGAGTGCCAGCCTGAAAACCAAAAGGTTGCTGGTTTGATTCCCAGTCAGGGCACATGCCTGGGTTGTGGGCCAGGCCACCAGTCTGGGGTGTAGGAGATGCAACTTACTGATGTACCTCTCATATGTCAAATGTTTCTCTCCGTCTCTTTCTTCCTCCTTTCCCATCTCTCTAAAATTAAATAAAATCTTTAAAAAATATAAAAATAAAAGATTGACCATATCGAGTGTTGACAAGGTGTAGAGCTCTCCTCACACCCTGCTGGAGGGAATATAAAATAGTACAACCACTTCGTAAAGCAACTTAGCAGTTGCTTTAAAAGCTAAGTATACACTTACCATACAACTGAAACATTCCACTCCTGAGTATTGACCCAAGAAAAATAACATGTCTTGCCTACAAATGTCCTTCATAGTCTTGTCTGAAATAACCAAAAACTGGAAACCAGTCAAATATCCATCAACAAGTGAATAGATGCCCCAACTGTGGTAAATCTATGCCATAGAACACCACTAAGCAATAAAATGAAATCAACTACTGATCCACACAGCATGATGAATTTCAAAATAATAATGTTAGTGAAGAAGCCAAACAACAAGAAAAAGGAGTACCTGCTGTTTGCTTCCATTTATATAAAATTATAGGAAGAACAAACTAATATATACTGACAGAAAAGAGATGAACACTTGCCTGGGAATGGGTGGAGGGAGGGAGGAATGGTTTACAACAGGGCAAGATAACACTCATTATCTTGAGTGTGACAACAATGTCAAAAACCATGAAATTATACACTTTAATTATGTGTAGTTTGTCATACATAAAGCATACCCAATAAAGTTGTAAAAGTTTTTTACAAGTGGGTAACCCACCCTTCTTTCTTCCTTTGGTAGATTAGACAAAAGTTTACAATGACCACAGACAGCATACAAAGAAAATAATATTAGGCCAGATTTTCTTTCTAGGAAAACACAGATAAGAAAAGGATGACAGGGCAAGAGAAGAGAATATTTAATGATTTTATATTTTAACTCCTATCATAAGGACCACATTCCTTCCTCCAGATTGTCATTCTCAAGGTCAGAGACCAGAGAAAAGACATTTTCTGGTTTAAAAACATCAAACCTATGCCTCATAGTTCTTTCTTTCCACTCCACCTATAGTCAGCAGGTGGCGTTGCTGACTAAAAAGAATTAGTAGGGATGGGGCAAGTCTCCAGAAAAAAAATTTTTTAGATTATCTCATATGTTGCCCATTTGAGAGAAAATATTAATAATCATTTGGCAGAATTGTCATTTTAGAAATAAATTGAAGCTAGGTGCATGGTAAAGTAAATAGTTTAAATTATTACAACTTCACAAGAAAGGATTATTCAAGACATAAAACAATCAAAATACACTGCTTGGCTCCACATGGATATTATTTACACAGTAATAATAATGTAAACACTGACTTGATTTAGCCAAAATTGTGATATAACTCTATTAGGAGGATGAGGTAACAGGAATGGGAAGGTAGGGATACAATGGGACGTAAAAATACAATGGCATGTAAAAATACAATGGGATATAAATTTCAATTACTATAACAAAAAAAGGAGTAGGTATGTCTAATATTTTTAAATTAAGAAATAAAAGGAGCATATACTTTAGAAATATGAAGTAAATAAACAGATTAAAAAGCTGAAATAATTGGAAGAGATCATTCAGTGGAAAGGCCTGAGGAGTGCTGTTTTTTGTGTAAGCAATTAAATACTACATGATTTCAACTACATTATGTTACATTATTTTGATTTTCTAAAGGGAGGGTATTTTAACCTTAGCCATTTCTGAACTTTCTCCCTTAACTTCTTTTTTCTTTTAACCAAGTTGTATTTTTTATTGTTGTTCTATAACAATTGTCCCAATTTTCCCTGTTGCTCTCCCCTGCCCTGCCCACCCCCCACTCCCACAGTCAATTCCCACCCTATTGTTCATGTCTATGGGTCATTTATACGTGTTCATTGATTATATCCTTCCCCTTCTGTCCCCCCATCCTACCTTAACCCCATTGGGGGTCGCTGTCGGTCTGTTCTGTATTTCCATGCCTCTGGGTCTATTTTGCTCATTTTTTTTTTTCATTTTGTTCATTAGGTTCCTGTTATAGGTAAGATCATATAATATTTGTCTTTCATTGCCTGGCTTATTTCACTTAACATATTATTCTCCAGTTCCATCCATGCTCTTGAGAAGGGTAGTAGTGCCTTCTTTCTTTTTGCTGCATAGTATTTCATTGTGTAAATGTACTACAGTTTTTTGATCCACTCATTTACTGATCCCCCTTAACTTCTTAAACTTGTGGCCACCTCAGCCACTTCCCAGATCCACCCAACCCCTCCCTACCCCTACTCATATATTTCATGGCAAGAAACAGAGGTTATCTCCATGGTGCCAAGAAACTGCACCAGTATTAAGCGGGGGGGGGGGGGGGGAGAGGCAGAATAGTATAGAAGTCCTTCCTTAATTTATTTAAGATTTTATTTATTTATTTTTAGAGAGAAGGAAGGGAGGAAGTAAGAGAGGGAGAGAAACATCAGTGTGTGGTTGCCTCTTACATAGCCCCCACTGGGGACCTGGCCCACAACCCAGGCATGTGCCCTGACTGGGAATCGAATCAGTGACCCTTTGGTTAGCAGTCCATGGTCAACCCACTGAGCTACACCAGCCAGGGATCTTTCCTTAATTTTTCTGCCTGCTCCCTAACTAAATTATCTGTCATCCTCCCAACAGTTAATAGAAAGGAATTAGTTGAATATGTTTCCTGAGATAAAATTTTTGTATGAATGGACGGTGGGCTTTGAGGAAGTGAGAAAAATCAGATAAGATAACTAGATTCTGCCTCCACTATGAGCTATTTTGGAATCATTCTTTGCTATTGGTTCAAAGAACCAAAAATTCTAATATCAAGGGTTTTGTGTGATCAGTCTTTGATAGAGCACTTTTCTTCTACTCCTACCTCTGAAAAACTAGTTGTCAGATTTTTTAAAAATGAATCAGCCTCTTCATTTTGCCCTCTTAACCCACCTCCCTCCAGCCAAGAACTGAAAGTCCTTTTGCAAATCTCATAGCACCTAAAACAGAAAATGTGCTGCCATAGTTTTATTTTCTCTATGGAGGTCACTGATCTGCATCTACCACAACCAAGCCTATGGCTAAGGGGAAATACCATCAGTTTTGGAGAAGAAACCAAAACCAGAAGGACAAGCAATGGAATGGGCTATCTAGCTGATGAGGGTAAAATAATCCTTTGGATTGATTTCAACCCTTCTTTAGAATTTTTGAAGCATCTAAATCATGCCAGGCCATAAGAAAACACAGCTCTTAACTCTGGGGAGTTCAGTTTAGTGGGAAGGAACAGTCAAATACTAAACATAATTACAAGATAAATAATCAATATGCATAACTATAGAAGCATGTCCAGCCCTGGCTGGGTAGCTCAGTTGGTTAGAGCCTCATTCCAATACACCAAGGTTGCAGGTTCAATCTCCAGTCAGACCACATACAATAAGCAACCAATGAATATATAAATAAGTGGAACAACAAATGAATCTCTCTCTCTCAAGGTCTCTCTCTCTCTTCCGTCCTCTCTCTCTAAAATCAATAAATAATTTTTTTAAAGAAGAATGTCCTACATGGTGTTGGAATACAAAAGTGACAATTAAATCTGCTTGTAGAATCGGAGAAATCTTTACAAAGGATTTACAGAGCAAATGACTTTTCTTTTTCAAGAATCTAAAAGAAAGATCTTTAAACTATAAATCACATGAATTTTGTCCTAGTTCCGTGAACTTAGGCAAGTCACTTGAGCTCTGAATCACAATATACATTGTACAAATAATCTGTTGGTCTATCTCATGAGAATCAAATGTTTGTGCAGTATCTTTATATAGCGCAGGTATAGTTGGCTCTATGTACCTATAAATGTTATTAACAAAGAAAGTGTTGTTAAATGTCAATCGGGATTTGTAAAAACTAGTTTTGGGGGTTTTTTTAGAATATTTTCTTAATATGTTTTATTGATTGTGCTATTACAGCTGTTCCATTTTTGCCCCTTTATTCCCCTGCACCCTGCACACCCCCTCCCACCCACATTCCCCCCTTTAGTTCACATCCATGTCTTAAGTTCTTTAGCTTGTACATTTCCCATACTATTCTTGCCCTCCCCCATCTATTTTCTACCTACCATCTATGCTACTTATTCTCTGTACCTTTACCCCCCCTCTCCTCTTCCCACTCCCCTGTTGCTAACCCTCCATGTGATCTCCATTTCTGTGGTTCTGTTCCTGTTCTACTTGTTTGCTTAGTTTGCTTTTGTTTTGTGTGGCTGTTAATAATTGTAAGTTTGCTGTCATTTTACTGTTCATATTTTTTATCTTCTTTTTCTTAGATAAGTCCCTTCAACATTTCATATAATAAGAGCTTGGTGATGATGAACTCCTTTAACTTGACCTTATCTAAGAAGCACTTTATCTGTCCTTCCATTCTAAATGACAGCTTCGCCGGATAGAGCAATCTTGGATGTAGGTCTTTGCCTTTCATGACTTGGAATACTTCTTTCCAGCCCCTTCTTGCCTGTAAGGTCTCTTTTAAGAAATCAGCTGACAGTCTGATGGGAACTTCTTTGTAGGTGACTGTCCCCTTATCCCTTGCTGCTTCTAGAATTCTCTCCTTCATTTTAATTTTGGCTAATGTAATTATGATGTGCCTTGGTGTGTTCTTCCTTGGGTCCAACTTCTTTGGGACTCTCTGAGCTTCCTGGACTCCCTGGAAGTCTAATTCCTTTGCCAGATTGGGGAAGTTCTCCTTTATTATTTGTTCAAATAACTCTTCCACTTGTTGCTCTTCCTCTTCCCCATCTGGTACCCCTATAATTTGGATGTTGGGACTTTTCAAGATGTCCTGGAGGTTCCTAAGCCTCTCCTCATTTTTTGAATTCTTGTTTCTTCATTCTTTTCTGTTTGGTTGTTTCTTTCTTCCTTCTGGTCCACTCCATTTGAGTACCAGTTTTCTTCCTAGCACTATTGGTTCCCTGTGCATTTTCCTTCATTTCACTTATTGTAACCTTCATTTTTTCATCTAATTTGCAACCAAAATCAACCAATTCTGTGAACATCCTGATCACCATTGCTTTGAACTGTGCATCTGATAGGTTGGCTATCTCTTGGTCGCTTAGATGAATTGGTTCTGGGGCTTTGGTCTGTTCTTTCGTTTGGGCCATTTTTTTTAGGTGGGGTCTGGTCACACCAGTTACATTGAGGGGCAGAGCTTAGGTGTTCAGCAGGGTGGGTCAACCCCCATTGCTGAGTTGTGATGCTGTACGTGGGGGCAGGGTCCAAGAGGGAACAACGGCGCTTTCTCTGCTCTCTCGGATTTCAGTCCCTTTTGCTGCTTCCCACAAGCAAATTGGGTCCTTCTGGTGCTGATTCCCAGGTGGTGGGCTTATGTAGGTTCTAGGACCCTATGCATCTCTCCAATGAACTCTCCTGTGAGGCTGGGAGTCTCTCCCAGCACCTCAAACCCCCACAGGTGTTTTCAACCATTCTTTGAGGCTTTATTTTCCTGCACTGGGGCCCTGGGTTGCAAGGTCTATCTCGCTCCCCAGTTTCACCTGGTTTATCTGTGTGCAAGTGTGTGCCCACCCAGTCAGATAGCCAGCCACCTTGCACGCCTCACTGGGTCTGCCAGCTGCCACCCTGTGCCCAGGGTCTGCCAGCCACTGCCTGCACACCCGGGTTTACCAGCCACCACTTTTTCCTGCATTGACCCCTCTCCACCAGCCTCCAACTCTGCCCCTCTTACTGGTCTGGATGAATGTGTCTATTTTATCTCCTTGGTTGTCAGACTTCTGTACAGTTCAATTTCTGTCAGTTCTGGTTGGGTTTTTTTGTTTCTAAATTTTTGTTGTCCTTAATTTTGGTTGTGCGAGAAGGCACAGTGTGTCTACCCATACCTCCATCTTGGCCAGAAGTCTGAATACCTAAAAACTGTTTTAATATGTGGTTTCTTCCTCTCTGTCATGAACACAATATTCCTTCCTCTGCTTCTTTTTTTTTTTTTCATGATTAAAGAATCATCTTCACCACTCAAGGAGCAGTTTGAGTCAAGTTTCAAGTTTCAGAAAAGCTTCTGTGTTTTTTGAGACAATTCTTGGATTAAGGATTTTAACAGTACACTTATTTACACACTGGGTGGCAGGACTGAACCAACTAGATTACTGAATTGTGTAAGAAAGAAATAATTTCTCAGAAAAGGGGAAGTTGGGCTAAGCACGCAATGTTCTTTCTCCTTCACACTTATAAACATCAACACAGTCCAATTTTCCCTTCATAGAAAAACAAATCATCACCTCTCATGGCCTTGCTACTCTTACTCTGATACATAATTGGACCAGAGCCTTGGAGGAGAAACCGGTTATGTATGTTACAGTATAGTAGAAAGAACTGAGGCTGACATTTAAAGTCTAACACTGATAAGAAACAATACTAGATTCTGAATTAGTGGCACATCTAGTACATAGAAACACCCCTACCTATCAATTCAATCTGTATTTAGTAATATATTTACTCTATGAAATGTATTTTGCTAGATTAAGAATACAAAGATTTTAAAAAGGATATAGTTTCTCTCTCTAAGAATTCATTATCTAAGAGAGAAAAGGAAATTTACATGTAAGTTCTGTATGAGAAATATAAACAACATGCTATGGAGTACTCAAAAAAAAGAATGAAATCCTATTTGGTTCCAAGATGAAAGATGAAGGGTTTGAGGCACTGACCAGTGTGGCTCAGTTGGTGCAGCACTGTCCTGCAAATCAAAGGGTTTCTGGTTCAATTCTTGGTGGGAGAACATGCCTGGGTTGTGGGTTCTGTCCTAGTTGGGATGTGTGCAGGATACAAGAGGCCACTGTTCCATGTTTATCTCCCTCTCCTTCTTCCTCCCTTCTGAAGGAATCTTTCTCTAAAAATAAACAAACATCTATAATTTTAGAAAAAGAAATTGAGAATCAAGAAAGATTCCCTAAGGGAAAAGTCACTTGGCTGTCTACTGAAGAGTGGGAAGGATTTCAAAAAAGCAGAGATGGGAGGAAGGTCAGGCATTCCAGGTAAAGAGAACAACATAAAGGCAAAGAAGGATATATTAAGAGAACAGTGAGTACTTGGGTTTGGCTGAGATATAGAGTACATACGTAAGAAAGTAGTCAGAAATGAGACTGGAAGTTCGGTTGAGGCCAATTTGTGAAGGCTTTTTAAATGCTAGGTCAAAGCATATAAATTTGATTGTTAAACAATGGGTTTTAGAGCCTCATAGGAAGACATAAACTCAATTTTGATAGATTAATTTAGTCACAGTCTATAGATTATAGCATAAATATCAGTTAAAAGCTATTAAAGTAATATAGAAAAAAAAAGTAACAAGGACATGAACCAGAATGGTGAAAGTAAAGTAAGAGATAGCTTTAGAAACACTAGAAAGATAGCCTCTATAGAACTTGGCAGTTGATTGGATATAGGGAATGTCAGAGGAGAAGGAAGCAAAGGCAGTTCCTGGATTCTAAGCCTTGAAAACCAAGGGAATGTGTGACAATTCCATTAAACGAAACAAGGGGAAGAACTGAATTTGAGCACAGGGGCAAGATTATAAATTCCATACTGGACAAATTAAATCTGAAATGCCAGCTGAAAATTTGGAGACAGACTAAAGGTATTATATAGAGTTTTACATGAGTGATGTACAGATGTGTGAACTGAAAAGCAAACTTAAAGAAAAAAGAAGGTCCAAAGACAAGCCCTTAAGAATAGCTTTCCAGGGCCACACTAAAAAAGAAATTGCTAGCAAAGGATAGACCCCAAAGGACAAGAGGATTCTTTACATATTTAAGACATGGCAGTTTTCAAATTACGTAGGCGTCAGGAGGAATAAGGTGTAAAAAACCACTATGGTTTCCTGCAAAGTTGAAAAAAATATTTCAGTGGTAAGAGAAACCAGGCTACCAAGGGACAAGTTTAGTCAACAGAGAAAGTGGTATAAATTATTCTCTTAAGAAATTTGATAGGAAAGGAAAGAAAACAGATGAGGTGATAGCATGAGAAAGGAAAAAAATGTATATGCTAAGGCAACTTTAAGAAATATCTGAAATGAGTCAGCAATAGATCTAAACAAATTAATTAATCTCCTCTGCTATGCTTTCCCTGAAATTGGCCAACTCCTAGATCTGCAACTTTCCTCAACTTAGTAGAAAAAATAGACCCAATAAGCATGAAATGTGTCCTCATAGATGAGGTGTTTTGGGTTGATTTTAGGTATAGTTGACATAAATTATATTAGTTTCAGGTATACAATATAATGATCCAATAATTGTATATATTGTAAAATAATCACCACAGTAAGTCTAGTTAACATCTGTCACCATACATAATTACAAATTTTTTCCTGTGATGAGAACTTTTAGACTCTCTTCACAAATTTCATGTAAGCAATACAGTATTTTTAATTACAGTTGCCATACTATACCTTACATTGCCATGACTTATTTTATCACCAGAATTTTATTCTTCTTGACCTCCTTTATCCATTTCACCCAACACCCAATCACCACCTCCAGCAAACAACAAACTGTTCAAGTGAAGTATGTTTTAAAAAATATTTAAAAATTTTTGATGACTACCAGCCAAGATGGAGATGTAGGTAGATATGATTTGCTTCCTTGTACAACTGAAGGAAGGACAATAACCAATTTAAAAACAAAGAACAACCAGAACTGACAGAAGATTGAACTGTATGGAAGTCCCATAACCAAGGAGTTAAAGAAGAAATTTTCACCAGACTGCTAGGAGGGGCAGAGGGAGGCAGCTAGGACAGGACATGTGGGAGGTGGCAGCTGGTGACCAGAGCAAGTGAGGTGATGGATGGAGGCCTGGGTGGTCCCGCATTCACATAGGGGTAAACCAGGAAGAACAACTAGGGAGCAAGACAGACTGCATATGGAGAAATAAAGCCTTAAAACCTCTGGCTGTAAAAGCTTCTGGGGATTGCAGCATTGGGAGAAACTGCCACTCTCACAGAAGAGCTTGTTGGAGAGACCCACAGGGTCCTAGAATGTACACAAACTCACCAACCCAGGAATCAGCACCAGAAGCGCCCAATTTTGTTGTGGGTAGCAGGAGAAGTGACTAAAAGCAGGGTGAGAGCCCACCAAGCAGCATTGTTCCATCTCTGACCCCTCCCCAACACAGAGCACCACAACACAGTGACCTGGGTTGCCCCGCCCTGGTGAATACCTAAGGCTCTGCCCCTTATAACATAACAGGCTTTCCAAGACAAGAAAATATGGCCCAAATGAAAGAACAGATCAAAGCTCCAAAAATAGAAATAAGCAATGAAGAGATAGCCAACCTATCAGATACACAGTTCAAAACACTGGTAATCAGGATGCTCACAGAAATCGTTGAGTATGGTTGCAAAATAGAGGAAGAAGTGAAGGCTATGCAGGATGAAATAAAGAAAAATACACAGGGTACCAATAGTGAAGGGAAGGAAACCAGGACTCAAATCAATGATGTGGACCAGAAGGAAGAAATAAGAATTCAACCAGAACAGAATGAAGAAACAAGAATTCAAAAAATGAGAAGAGGCTTAGGAAACTCCAAGACAACTTTAAACAGTCCAACATCCAAATCATAGAGGTGCCAGAAAGAGAAGAGGAAGAGCAAGAAATTGAAAACTTATTTGAAAACATAATGAAGAAGGACATCCTCAATCTGGCAAAGGAAATAGACTTCCAGGAAGTCCAGGAAGCTCAGAGAATCCCAAAGAATTTGGGCCTAGGAAGCACACACCAAGGCACATCATAATTACATTAGCCAAGATTAAAGACGAAGGAGAGAATCTTAAAAGCAGCAAGACAAAAGGAGACAGTTACCTACAAAGGAGTTCTCAAAAGACTATCAGCTGATTTCTCAAAAGAAACCTTGCAGACAAGAAGGGGCTGGAAAGAAGTATTCCAAGTCCTGAAAGGCAAAGACCTACATCCAAGATTACTCTATCCAGGAAAGCTATCATTTAGAATAGAAGGGCAGATAAAGTGCTTCCCAGATAAGGTCAAGTTAAAGGAGTTCATTATCACCAAGCCCTTATTATATGAAATGTTAAAGGGATTTATCTAAGAAAAATAAAAACATCAAAACTACGAACACTAAAATGACAACAACCTCACAAGTATCAACAACTGAACCAAAAAAAAAAAAAAACCCCACAAAAAAACCTAAAACTAAAACTAACTAAGCAAACAACTAGTACAGGAATAGAAACACAGAAATGGAGATTACATGGACAGTTATCAGCGGGGAGGGGGAGAATGGGGGGAAAGTACAGGTAATAAGAGGCACAATTGGCAAATCAAAATTGACAGGGAGTAGTTTAAGAATAGTACAGGAAATAGGGAAGCCAATGAACTTATATGTACGACCCATGGACAGGGGTGAATGTTGGAGGGAGAGGGATGCAGGGCAGAGAAGTATAAAGGGGAGAAAAAATGGGACAACTATAATAGCATAATCAATAAAATATACTAAAATTCTTTTATATTTATTGATTTCAGAGAAAGGGGAAAGAGAAAAACATCTATTTTTATTGTTTCACTTATCCCTGCATTCACTGGTTTACTCTTGCATGGGCCCTGACCAAGGATAGTACCCACTAACCTGGTGTATTGGGATGATGCTCCAACCAACTGAGCTACCTGGCTGGGCCAGTTAAGATATTTTTAACAATTAAACCTAAACTAAAACAAAAAAAAAAACCACACCTTCACAAAACCTCCTAGAAACAACTCTAGATTAAGTATTAAGAATCCTGGATTTGGAGAGTGGTTCCACCAATTACTGTATGTCTTAAGGCAACTCACTTAAATATAATAAGAGAACTGGTTTAAAAAAAAACATGCTAAACCCTTTTAACTCTGCAGTTTTATGTCTTGCCCTGAATCCTTTACAGTGAAGACCAAATGAGGTATGATGTGTGTTAAAGCCCTCAGAGACAGGACAACACATGGGCAAGGGTATTAATACAAACAGCACTTTAGATCAGACACACCTGGGTTCAAGCTCTTTCTTTACAAAATCTTTGACCTCAGGCAAATTACTTAACCCTCTGTGCCTGACTTAATCAACCCTGAGTTACAGGGTTATTGTAGGAATTAAATGAAATAATCTAACCTTAAATCCTTTCTGATACAAGATAACAGATGGACTTATAAATGAAATATAATTGAGATAATCATGCAAAGTACTTGGTCAATTACAGGTGCTCAATAAATGACAAAAAAGTAGTTTGAACTAAAGATGCCCTACAATTATTAATGTATTCTTATCTGTGAGTTGGAGGTGTGCATGCACACAAACAGGCAGTCTCAACTCCACTTTCTTTCAAACATCTATTAGCTTCTAACCTGACATTCCTTAGGGAAAATGGTAAAGGGTGATGGTTAAGAGTAAATGGGAAACTTACTCTTTGTGGAGAACACAGAAGTGATTAAAAAGACAAAGAAAGGTGCTGGCTCCAGAAGCACATATATTAAAAATTAGAATGATACAGAAAAGATTAGCATGGTCCTTTCACAAGGATGACATGCAAATTCATGAAGTGTTCCATAATTTAAACTTGATGAAAGAACAGTCATACAAGTCCACGAAGCACAGAGAGTCCCAAACAAGATGAACCCAAAGAGGCCTACCCTAAGACACATCATAATTAAAATGCTAAATTTTAAGGACAAATAGAGAATCTTACAGGCAGCAAGGGAGAAACAGAGAGTAACATACAAGAGAGCCCTGATAAAGCTACCAGCAGATTGCTTCATAGAAACACTACTAGCCAGAAGGAAATGGCAAGAAATATTCCAAGTAATGAAAAGCAAAGGCCTACGACCAAGACTGTTCTACCCAGCAAGGCTCTCATTTTAAATGGAAGGTGAAATAAGGAGTTTCCCAGAGAAAAGAAGCCTAAAAGAATAAACTCCCACCAAACCAGTATTGTAAGACATTCTAAAGGGACTGCTTTAAGAAAATGAACAAAAACAGAGTGGGGGGGAACACAGGTACAAAGGGAGAAAATAGCAATGAAAAAGCACTTATCAATAATAACCTTAAATGTAAATGGATTAAATGCTCCATTTAGTAGAATAGAGGAATGGATAAGAAAGCATGACCCACACATATGCTGCCTACACGAGACCCACCTCAGAACAAAAGACCTACACAGATTGAAAGTGAAGTTTTGAAAAAAAATATTCCAACCAAATGGCCAAGAAAACAAGGCAGCATAGCAATACTTATATCAAACAAAATAGATTTCAAAACAAAGGCCATAAAAAGAGACAGAGAAGGACACTTCATAATACTCAAGGGTAGCATCCACCAAGAAGACAAAAACACTGTAAACATACATGCACCCAACATAGGAGCACCAAAATATATAAGGAAAATCTTGGAGAACTTCAAGAAAGATGCAGACAGCAATACATTTACAGTAGGGGATTTTAACACCCCACCATCAACAATGGACAGATTTTCCAAACAAAGAATTAACGAAGTCATTGTGGCACTAAACAACCTACTAGATCAAATGAACTTAATTGATATATTCAGAACCTTTCACCCCAAAGAAGCAAAATATACGTTCTTTTCAAATGCACATGGAACATTCTCAAAGACAGACCATATGGTAGGACACAAAACAAGCTTCAAGAAATTCAAGAGAATTAAAATCATATCAAGCATTTTCTCAGATCACAATGGCTTGAAACTAGAAATGAACCTAAAAGAAAAAATTCAAAAACAGGCTAATTCATGCAGACTGAATAACATGTTATTAAACAATGAATGGGTTAACAATGAGATCAAGGAAGAAATCAAAAAGTTTCTGGAAACAAATGAAAATGAACATACAACAAACCAAAACCTATCGGACACAGTGAAGGCAGTCCTGAGAGGGAGTTCCTAGCAATACAGGCCTACCTAAAAAAGATAGAAACATTTCAAATAAACAACTTAACCCTACAACCACAAGAATTGGAAGAACAACAACAAGCAAAGCCCAGAGCTAGTAGAAGGAAGTAAATAACCAAGATCAGAGCAGAATTAAATAACATCCACTAAAAGAACAATTCAAAGGATAAATAAATCCAGAAGCTAGTTCTTTGAAAAGATAAACAAAATTGACAAGCCTTTAACCAGACTCATCAAGGAAAAAAGAGAGAGGACCCAAATAAATAAAATCAGAAATGGAAGAGGACAAATTACAACTGATACCACAGAAATACAAAGGATTATAAGAAATTACTTACAAACTATATGCTGAGAAATTTGAAAACCTGAGTGAATTGGACAAATTTCTAGAAACATATAATCTTCCAAAACTGAATCAAGAAGAAGCAGAAAGCCTGAACAAACCAGTAACAGCTGATGAAATTGAAACAGTAATAAAAAAATCCCAGCACACAAAAGTCCTGGGCCAAATACGTTCACCAGAGAATTTTACAAAACATTTAGAGAAGAACTAACCCCTATTCTGCTCAAACTATTCCAAAAAATCCAAGAAGAGGGAGGACTCCCAAACTCTTTTTATGAGGCCAGCATCATCCTAACTCCAGATAAAGACACAACAAAGAAAGAAAACTACAGGCCAGTATCGTTGATGAACATAGATGCTAAAATCCTCAACAAAACACTGGCAAACTGGATTCAGCAATACATTAAAAAGGTCATACACCATGATCATGTGGGGTTCATCACAGGGATTCAAGGACGGTACAATATTTGCAAATCAATAGCATAGTACATCAAACAAAACAAAAACAAAAATCACATGATCTTATCAATAGATGCTAAAAAAGCATTTGATAAAGTATAGCACCCATTTATGATAAACGCTCAGCAAAGTGGGAGTAGGGGAAGCATACCTCAACATAATAAATGCTATATTTGAGAAACCTACAGTAAACGTCATACTCAATGAGCAAAAACTAAAAGCCCCTAAGATCAGGCAGAAAGCAAAGGGTGTCTGCTTTCACCACTTCTATTCAACATAGGATTGGAAGTTCTAGTCACAGCAATCAGACAAGAAAAACAAATAAAAGGCATCCAAATTGGAAAAGAGGAAAGAAAACTGTCACTGTTTTCAGATGACATGATAATGTACATAGAAAACCCTATAGACTCCACCAAAAAAATACTCGACCTAATAATGAATTTGGCAAAACAGGGGAATTCAAAGTCCATTCAGAAATTGGAGGCATTTTTGTACACCAACAATGAAATATCAGAAACAGAAATCAGGACAAAAATCCCATTTACTACAGGAAAAAGAAAAATAAAGTACCTAGGAATAAACCTAACCAAAGACATAAAGGACTTATACTCAAAACTACACAACACTGAAGAAAGAAATTAAGGAAAACACAAATAAATGGAAGCATATACCATGTGCATGAATTGGAAGAATTAACATCATCAAAATGTCCATACCACCCAAAGCAATTTATAGATTCAATGCAATCCGGATTAAAGTACCAATGACATTTCACAGATATAGAACAAACATTTCAAGAATTTACATGGAACCCTAAGTGACTCCAAATAGCTGCAGTAATTTTGAAAAAGAACAAAGTAGGAGGGATCCAATACCTGACATCAAACTGTATTACAAGGCCACTGTAATCAAAACAGTCTGTTAATGGCATAAGAACAGACATGTAGATCAATGGAACAGAATAGAGAGCACAGAAATAAACCCAAGTCTCTATGATCAATTAATATTTGACAAAGCGGGCAGCAGGATAAAATGGAGTAAAAATAGCCTCTTCAACAAACGGTGTTGAGAAATCTGGACAGCTACATGCAAAAAAATAAATAAAACTTGAGCACCAAAAAAAATTAAAAAATTAAAAAATAAAAAAAACTTGAGCACCAACATACACCATACACAAAAATAAACTCAAGATAGACAAAAGATTCAAATATAAATCATGACACCATACAAGTCCTAGAGGAGAATGTAGGCAATAAAATTTCAGATATCCCATGCAGCAATATTTTCACAGATAAGTCCCCAAAGAATAAACAAATGGGATCTTACCAAATAAAAAGCTTCTGCATGGCTAAAGAAAACAGCATTATAATGAAAAGAGAATTAACCATATGGGAAAACATATTTGCCAATGATACCTTGCACAAAGGTTTGATCTCCAAAATATATACGGAACTCAGATGACTCCACACGAGGAAGACAAACAATCCAATTAAAAAATAGGCAAAGGTCCTGAACAGACACTTTTGCAGGGAAAACATATACAGGGCCCATAGGCATATGAAAGAATGCTCAACATAATTAGCCATCAGAAAGATGCAAATTAAAACCACAATGAGATACCACCTCACAGCAGTCAGAATGGCCATCATTAGCAAATCAACAAACAAATGCTAGCAAGGTTGCGGAGAAAAGGGAACCCTAATATGCTGTTGGTAGGAATGCAGATTGGTGCAGCCACTATGAAAAACAGAATAGAATTTCCTCAAAAAAATAAAAATGGAACTGCCTTTTGATCCAGCAATTCCACTGCTGGGATTGTAACGGAGTGTAGCCTTAACAGGGGCATAGGCTGAGAGGTCCCAGGGTCTCCCACAAGCCTAGTTTGGGGGCTAGGAAAAGCAGCAGTGCAGGGACTAAGAATTATTTTGCATATCAGTAACAGCAGGCTAGCTTCATAGCTGGCAGAGATCCAGGGAGAAATGCATGACTTTGACCTATGATGTAGCTGGGAGGCAGCTCCACTCCTCACCCTCTTTACAGCACCTGCAGAAGAGTTTGGAGGTGGTTCACTCCACACCACAGGGCATGCCTATCTGGACTAACTATGGCAGCCAAGAAAGGTAGAGAATACGGGAGTGCTAGTAGGTATACCTGACTGTGGGAGGAGTCAGAAGTAGGGTTATGGAGGAAGATCCATGCCAAGATTTAAACCCAGGTGCGGCAGCAGTGCAGAGGGCTTAACCATGTGGTTTCAGGAGCTAAGAGGGGACTCTGTTGAATAGGCAGCTTAGGAAGCAGGAAAGCAAGATGTAGCAACCATACACAGCTCTCTCTCTCTGAGGTTAGAAAGAAAGCAGAAGGATTCCCACCACCCACCATAAGGGTGTAGTTTTGGATTAAGATCAGGAGTCTAGCTCAGCTACAGCTTTCTTTTTCCTGAGATATGGTACCCTTGACTGGCCTGTTTGGGCGAGGGAAGACAGGATTGTGTGTGTGTTTGTGAGTGTTTTAAAGGGACTTTGGGATTTAATGGCGACATTCTGTCATTACTGTAAACCTATATAACTTTTGAATAAATAATTCCTTTCCTTTTTACCAAACTCTGGCATTGAGAGCCACAGTTCCTAACAGAGCAGTGGGCAAAGAAGAACCATAGTAAAAGACCCCAGGGGAGGGGGTTGTTTCTATAACAGAATTATACCCTAATAACCCTGAAACACCAATTTAAAACAATCTGTGTACCCCTATGTTCATAGCAGTGTTATTTACAATAATCGAGTGCTGGAAATGGCCTAAATGTCCATCAGTAAACTGTGGTATATTCGCACAATGGAATACCACACAGGAGAAAGAAAGAAGGAGCTCTTACCCTTTGCAATAGCATGGATGGAACAGGAGAGTACCATGCTCAGTGAAATAAGCCAGGTGGTGAAAGACAAATACCATATGATCTCACCTATATGCAGAACCTAATGAACAAAACAAACAAACAAACAAAACAGAACCAGAGATATGGAAATAAAGAACAAACTGACAGTGACCAGAGAGGAGGGGTGAGAAGAAGGTATCGAGTCAAGGAACATGTACAAAGGACCCAGGGACAAGAACAATGAGGTGATGATTGTCTTTGGGAGTGGACTTTGGACAGGTCAAAGGAGAGCAATGGGGGAAAACTGGGACAATGGTGTCTCAACAACAACAACAACAACAACAAAGGACAAAGAAAGGGATTTGTTTTGCTTTAGGAAGTAGGACTCTTTTAGAGCCCTTAAATGTTTGTCATGGCTGAGGTTAAAGAATTGACTGGTACTTCCCGCCAAGATGGAGGTGTAGTTGGACACACTGTGCCTCCTCTCACAACCAAGATTAAGGACAACAAAAACATAGAACCAAAAAAAAAAAAAAGAAAACCCTACCAGGACAGAGAGAAAATTGAATTGTGTGGGAGTCCGAGAAAAACGATTCACCCAGACCAGTATGAGGGGCGGAGTCGGGGGGGCAGAGTCGGACCACGGGGGGATAAGCAGTGGTGGTCTCGGGCACGCGGTCACTCTAGGCGAACAGGCTGCGGTGTTGCCAAATGCGAGGAGGCCAAGTGGGGCGCACAAGGCGGTGGACCGCAGACACACATTCACACACAGATAAACCAGGCAAAAACAGACAGCAAGACAGACTGCGCAACACAGGGCCCCAGCACCGGGAAGTGAAGCCTAAAAGAACCCATTGAAAACACTTGTAGGGGCTGAGGTGCCGAAAGGGAGTCCCAGCCTCACAGAAGAATTCGTTGGGGAGACCCATGGGGTCCTGGAGTGTGCGCAGGCCCACCCACATGGAAATCAACACCAGAAGGGCCCAATTTGATACAGGAAAGAGGCTGAAGGGACTGGAATCCACAAAAGAATGTGGAATGAGTGCCATTTTTCTCTCTTGGACCCTGTTCCCACATCCAGCATCACAACCCAGTGACTGGGCTGCCCCGCCCTGGTGAACGCCTAAGGCTCCACCCCTCACTACGTAACAGCCACGACCAGACAAAAACAAAAACACCAAAAGCAAGGATGGCTCAAAAGGAAGAACAGACCAGGGCCCCAGAGCTAAGTCATTTGAGCGACCAGGAGGTGGTCAACCTATCAGATGCAGAGCTCATAGCACTGGTAGCCAACCTATCAGAAGCACAGTTCAAAGCTCTGGTGATTAGGAAGCTCACAGAATTGGTGGATTTTGGTCGCAAATTAGAGGAACAGATGGAGGTTATAATAAATGAAATGAAGAAAAACGCACAGGAAACTCATAGTGATGGGGGGAAAACTGGAACTCAAATCAATGGAGTGGACCAGAAGGAAGAAAGAAACAACCAAACAGAAAAGAAGGAAGAAAGAAGAATTCAAAAAAAATGAGGAGAGGCTTAGGAACCTCCAGGACATCTTTAAACGTCCCAACATCCGAATTATAGGGGTACCAGATGGGGAAGAGGAAGCACAACAAGTGGAAAACTTATTTGAACAAATAATAAAGGAGAACTTCCCCAATCTGGCAAAGGAAATAGACTTCCAGGAAGTCCAGGAAGCCCAGAGAGTCCCAAAGAAGTTGGACCCGAGGAGGATCACACCAAGGCACATCATAATTACATTAGCCAAGATTAAAATGAAGGAGAGAATTCTAGAAGCAGCAAGGGATAAGGGGACAGTCACCTACAAAGAAGTTCCCATCAGACTGTCAGCTGATTTCTCAAAAGAGACCTTACAGGCAAGAAGGGGCTGGAAAGAAGTATTCCAAGTCATAAAAGTCAAGGACCTACATCCAAGATTGCTCTATCCAGCAAAGTTGTCATTTAGAATGGAAGGGAAGATAAAGCACTTCTCAGATAAGGTCAAGTTAAAGGAGTTCATCATCACCAAGCCCTTATTATATGAAATGTTAAAAGGACTTATCTAAGAAAAAGAAAAAAAAAATAGGACAGTAAAAAGACAGCAAACTCACAGATATTAACAACCACACCTAAAACAAAAGCCAACTAAGCAAATATCTAGACCAGGAGCAGGAACACGGAAATGGAGATCACATGGAGGGTTTGCAACAGGGGAGTGGGCGGAGGAGAGAGGGAAAAAAGGTACAGAGAATAAGTAGCATAGACGGTGGGTAGAAAATAGACAGGGGAGGGCAAGAATAGTGTGGGAAAAGTAGAAGCTAAAGAACTTATGACACATGGACATGAACTAAAGGAGGGAATGTGTGTGGGAGGGGGTGTGCAGGATGGAGGGGAATGATGGGGGAGAAATGGGACAACTGTAATAGCATAATCAATAAAATATAATTTAAAAAAAAGAATTGACTGGTAACAGAGGGCTGAGGGTGCCCTAAAGCTTTGGTCTTACCTCCCAACCACAACCAGCAAAGCAAACAACAGTCACCACTTTGTTTCCTATTGGCATTGGAATTGAAGAGGGTGGGGAAGGAGCAGGTAAAGATGATCTAACTTGCAAAACTCCTCAACTCAGCCCCACTTTGCTATTTCTCCTGTGTCTGCCCTTTTTCTCCCAAGTGTTTACACCCTGTGTTCAAGTCAGGAATTTAGAAGACTTTTTCTTCCTTCCACCCAGGACCTGAGAAAGAATTATCAGGGGTCAGATTTTGTCAGAATACCAGGCTATTAAGTGAAAGGTCATAAACAACCCTGTCCAGGAGGGCTCCACTTCAAAACATGCCTTGGCTGCAAGGCCTGGTGGACAGCTCCTGCCAAGTGAAATAGTTTTTTGGCATTTAAGGGAACCCAGGGATAACAGAGCAAACAAGTGGCCTGTACTGAGTACTGCAAAAAGACAAAGAAAGAAGAAACTAGAGCCCAAGAGAGGAACTTAGAGTAAGAGAGAATATTAAGGTTTTTTAAAACTAAAAATTTCAGTACTTCATAGATGTGCCCAAATAGATAAACATAGGCATTCCCTTTTTTCTAAGATGTCCCAAATCAACACCACCCTGATCTATTAATACCCATTCTCCCATCCCCTCAAAATTTACCTATTTATACAACACTGACAATATTGATTAATGTATGTCTTTGTAAGAGAAACATTTTGATGTTTCATTTTATGTACACTTTCATACCCATCAAACTAAAAATTCTCCCAGAAACCATAATTTTGTATTTTAAAAATTACTTTCTAGTGCTCCAGATAATTCAGTGAATACTGTTGACTGACCTGAAACAATTCAGGCCTCATTGGTTTACTTTCTAGAACAGGGTGTCACCCCCAACCCACACACCTTAAGGATCAAAATGTTCCCTTGTTTTGTTCGTGGGAGTTGATCCTGTAGGTGTGTGTTTCCAATAGTCTTGATGCCTGATTCTTGGGGTTGAGTTGTAACTTGTTAGCCTTTGATATCAAACCAGTTAGGGGGTATGAGGAAGAAGAGAAAGGATTCTTAACAGCAATGAATAGCCTTCTTTCTGCTGGTAGGGCAGAATTTCTGTACAACTAATGCTTCTTACTTACTTCCCCATCTCACTCTTGGGAACATCATCTTCCTCTTCCCAGCACCACACAGGAACCAGAATGGGTGGGGGTAGGGGATGGTTTCCAGGAATCAAAGAAAAGGGAGAAGAATCCCTGTAACTCAACATACAAGTTTTTCCTATCACATTTACAAATACGTTCTCAGCAGTCAGCTCTTAAGATATTTCACGGTCAGCTAGGGAAAGACCCATCTGACAGATGTCAAATAACACAAGATGAGGACTCAGGGTCTCCTTTAATTTGAACATATGTTCTGATGACCTGTCTTCTCTTTCCTTCCTTACCAGTTTCCAAAGAGGTCAGGACCTTTTGACAGACAGAAAAATTTTTCCTTCAACCCGGTATGCGATTATCTCATCTACTAATACTTCAGTTGCAAAGGAGAACTTTCCTGCTTTTAAGTAACTTGAAGGCTGGGAGGAGTGTGAGCTACAGATTTAGGTACAGACCTTTGATTAATGAGTTGGAGAGGGAATGAATACAAAAAAAAAGTGACAGTAATTAAAAAAGAAAGTGAAGAGTGAAGCATCATTTTTTGCCCCTTTCCTGAAAAAGCAGGGAGGAAGGAAAAATAATCAGAGCCTAAAGAACACACCTTAGTAAAGAGGTCATAAGGTAGCCTGGGGAACACAGTGTTCCCGCGACTTCGCATGTAAAAAGTGAAGAGATGAGGGTATAAGCAACAGGATGTGAACACACCCTTACTATTTCCGTTCCATATAACACAGAGAATAAACTGGGGGGGGGGGGGCATGAGGGACAGCACAGGCCAACAGCCAGGAGCCTACAGCCGGGAGTACCCAGTGTCTGAAAAGAGGGAAAAGGCCAATCAGCCACACACACCCGTTTTCCAACAAGGACTTGATTGTGACAAGTTCTACTGGCCTTCACAGTTTTTCTTGTTCTTGTTTTTAATACAGATGTGGAGCAGTAGAAAGACGAAAGGGGTCTTCCTGGACTGTAAGGCCTAATGTATCGTTAAAGCTCTGGGATTGTTTTTCACACGGTTTGTCACTTGTGAATAAATAGGCGCCTCTCTAAATTAATTGCCCTGGCTAAGATGTGTCAAGAAATTGCCTCATAAGCTCATTTTCCTTTTACGTCTCAACGCTGCTCCCAGCCCAGAAGCATCTTCATCTGCCCTCCTAAAGCCACGGGCCCTGTTTAAATTTTAAGGTCAGCGAGGTCCTCCTTCCTCCGAGCCTAAGGGAGGTCGCTTCTCAGCCGCCCGCCACCCCCTTCCCCCGCCTCCCCTCCCCCGCCTCCACTCAACGCAGCAGTGCACAACAACCATTTTCCCCGCCAGGAGCACTCCGTGTCCACGCACCGCTGCTACCTCGCTGATTGGCCAGTCTCCTGGTAAACAAGGACTGGGCAGCCAATGAGAGGGCTGTGCACGAGGGTAGCACGCGCTTCCAGGGCTAGCGCTCGCGTGGCCCTGCCAGCCCCGGCTACTATATAGAGCAGTTTCCTGTTTTCAGTGAAAATCATCTCATAGCCGCGAGTTGAGCGTATTGAACCGGTTTGCAGAGACCTGGAGGGCTCTTTCAGCTATTGGAGGAAACGAAAGAGCTTGTTTTTCTCTTGAAATTCCTTGGAATAACCAACAATTTTCATTGTTTTAACATCTTTTCAAAATTTGGGAGTCTTCTGAAGAGGGAAATTATTCCCGAGGGTCCTTGGATTTAGAGTTTTGTTCCTCCCAGCCCCGTTTCTAACTTTTGTGCTAACCCAGTTTAATCATGGTGATGTTCAAGAAGATAAAGTCTTTTGAGGTGCTCTTTAACGACCACGACAAGGTGTATGGCAGTGGGGACAAGGTAGCTGGCCGGGTGATAGTGGAGGTGTGTGAAGTCACTCGCGTCAAAGCTGTCAGGGTCCTAGCTTGCGGAGTGGCCAAAGTCCTCTGGATGCATGGATCGCAACAATGCAAACAGACCTTCGAGTATCTGCGCTACGAAGACACGCTTCTCCTGGAAGACCAGCCAGCAGGTGAGTCGCCCAGTTCTTTGCCGGAGGGTGAAAGCTGTTTTGAGAAGAGAAATGAACTGAGTAAATGGATCCTACTCTAAATATTCTATGGATCCTATTCTAAATATTCTAAGTTGCTCTGGGTGAGTCGTTTGAATTTGGTGTTGCATCCCTACCTTTTTACATTAATTTGCAACACCCCTAAAAAAAGGTCTGTCCAGTTTCTTATGGTGGCCTGATATGAAGGTAGTCCTGCGGGATGTTTCCTTAGCTAAATAAATTTTTTTGTATGCCTAAGTTACTCTTTGCCCAAGAATTCTTTATCACACGGATGCATTTTAAGTGTAACAGGAAACCTAACAGCTACTCACTTCTCTCTCCTTTTAGGTGAGAATGAGATGGTTATCATGAGACCTGGTAACAAATACGAGTACAAGTTTGGCTTTGAGCTTCCTCAGGGGTAGGTATAACCTAAATACATCTTTGGATTTTTCTATCTTCCCCTTTTTCGATTTTGGAGAGTATTTTTTAAATTGTTCCTTTTTCTTGACACAGGCCTCTGGGAACATCTTTCAAAGGAAAATATGGGTGTGTAGACTACTGGGTGAAGGCTTTTCTTGATCGCCCCAGCCAGCCAACTCAAGAGACAAAGAAGAACTTTGAAGTGATGGATCTAGTGGATATCAATACCCCTGATTTAATGGTGAGGTTCATTTTAAGATTCTATTACCATGGGTCTCAGGGATGAAAGTCACGTGTCTTGGGCCTTGGATTTGGAAGTACCTCAGGGAATCAAGTCCTAAATCATCAAGGGAGGGAAAGCTGCCTACTCTGGGTAAGGAGTGGGAAGTAAAGAGAAGCTGAGAAAGGATCTCTAGAAATTCTCAAAACAGCTTTTAATTCTCATTCTACATAGGCACCAGTGTCTGCTAAAAAGGAGAAGAAAGTTTCCTGCATGTTCATTCCTGATGGGCGGGTGTCTGTCTCTGCCCGAATTGACAGAAAAGGATTTTGTGAAGGTAAAAGCCTAGTCCTTAAAAAAAAAATAGACTGACGAAATAGGAACTTGTAGATTTGGGGTTAGAGGCAGGAACAGAAGGAAAGTCATTATCTGTGCTTTTTGTCTTTTTCATTTTTAGGTGACGAGATTTCCATCCATGCTGACTTTGAGAATACATGTTCCCGAATCATTGTTCCTAAAGCAGCCATTGTAGCCCGCCACACTTACCTTGCCAATGGCCAGACCAAGGTGCTGACGCAGAAGTTGTCCTCGGTTAGAGGCAGTCATATTATTTCTGGAACCTGTGCATCATGGCGTGGCAAGAGCCTTCGGGTACAGAAGATCAGGCCTTCTATCCTGGGCTGCAATATCCTTCGAGTTGAATATTTCCTGCTGGTAAGTAGGTGAGGCTGGAGAGAGAGAGAGTTGTTCATCTGAATAAATTGCAAGAGTGTTTTTTTTTTTTTTTTCTAGATCTCTAGTCTAACTGCTAACTTACTTTCTAGATCTATGTTAGTGTCCCTGGTTCCAAGAAAGTCATTCTTGACCTACCCTTGGTAATCGGTAGCAGATCAAGTCTGAGCAGCCGGACATCGAGTATGGCCAGCCGAACCAGCTCCGAGATGAGTTGGGTGGATCTAAACATCCCTGAGACTCCTGAAGGTGAGCCAGACCCTGATGTCTTGTTTTACTCTCCAACCTGGTTGGGTTTGTAATATTGTGAAGGTCAGGGATTTCTGGGCCAGGTTTCTTACCGTTTGTTTTTTTTCTCTCCCTCTCTTTTTTTCTTTTTCTCTAGCTCCTCCTTGCTATATGGATATTATTCCTGAAGATCACCGATTAGAGAGCCCCACCACTCCTCTGCTAGATGACACAGATGGTTCTCAAGATAGCCCTATTTTTATGTATGCTCCTGAGTTCAAGTTCATGCCACCGCCTACTTACACTGAGGTAAGAATTGTCATTTTACCACACTACCTTTGTCCTAAGTCTTCAATAGGAAGTTGACTTGGATTGCTAAAGTGGGGTTTTCTTTTCATTATCATCCAAACTTAAAATGGTCTTTTCTTTCTTTCTCCCAGGTGGATCCCTGCATCCTCAACAACAATGTGCAGTGAGCATGTGGAAGAAAAGAAGTAGCTGTATCTGCTTGTTTCTTTTCATCTCTTCCTGGACTCTTCTGTTTCAGAGACTCAACAGTCTCTATAAGTGGGGGTTGGGTCCACTCCAGCCTCTGACTCCCTGGTGTAGGAGGTGACCAGCAGGCAATCTCCTGGGCCTTTTAAAGAGGGTGCACACTCATCCTCAGCCAGTGAGATGATGTGATTCAGGGTGTTTACTCGATGGGGTTTTAAAACACTCTAGAAAAATTTAGGCCCATCCTGTTTTTTCAAATCTTGAAAATTGAGGTATATTCAGTAGAAATGGCCTCCTGGCATGGTCTTACCAAGGCTTTTTTGGAGGAGAATGGATATTGTTATGATGATACCAGATCTTGAGTTCTGTACTATGTGGAACAGCCAATTTAGCAAATTAGGAAGATGAAAACAAAATCATATTCAAAACTTTGGGGAAAGGGGGTTCTTAACATTTTTGCCTTTCATTTGTACATTTATAGGAAGGAAAAAAGCTCTCTAGAGCTGATTTGGTCTGGACTTTGGAGAACCTCTCATATAAATTAAAGGGAAGAAGCTCTAAGGTTGTCTTTGCTAAGAATGTACCTTAATCTGGCCTATTAGTAACTATGCCCTACCAAAGGTCTTAAAAGCCATTTTTATAGCCTATTGCACTGTGTTCTCCTGTTGAAAATGTGAGAGAATGTGTTTTTCTTTTCATGTGAGTCCTTGGAATTGATTCTAAGGGAATGTTTTTAGCACTTTAGTTTCTGTCATTTTTTTTCTTTTCCTATCAAAATGTAAGCTAAAACTGGTCTTCACTATGTCCTTAGGGATAAGTACAAGGACAAATAAAAATGAAAAGTTGCTTATTACTTTTGAGATTTTATCTCAGTGTACAGAATTCTATAATTCTGACACTCAAATGAGGAGGGTGACTGCTCTCAGCCTTGCCCACTGACTTTTCCATACCTAAGAAAAAACTCTAAATCAAGATGCCCTAACACTGATCAGAGCCTTCATACATTGCCATGAGAAACTGGAGGGCAGGTCTTCACAAAAGCCCCTAGGGCTTCCCTTTCCTAACCAGTGTTAGGAGATGGGGGATGTTAACGGCCCCTCTCTCACTACAGCCTTTAGCACTTTGTTCCGTCCTGTGTTAGAGCACTGAGCTCCACTCTTTTCTGGGAAAGTATGTGGACTGAAGGTGGTTTAATTTTTTAATTGTGTATCTTTTTGTATGATAAACTATATATTTTGTACTTAACCAGATGGGTTTTCACCCCATGTAGGGGTATTTGTAAAAAACAAAAATAAAAAAGGTTTTTTAATGGCAAAAACTGTTTCCTTGTCTGTCAGATGGTGTTGGAGAATTTATTAGAAATTATGCCTGAAGGAGTATTATCTATTGACCCTTATGAATGTAGTCACTGTGGGTTTGGAAAGGTATAGAGGGAAGAAATTTGAGCTCTACTTAGCCTTTTCCAATTCTATAAAGAACTAGCTGGGCCCGGCTGGGGTGTGGCTCTGTGACTGAGTGCTAACCTGCGAACCAAGGGTTGCCAGTTGGATTCCCAGTCTAGAGCATGTGCCTGGGTTGCGGGGCCAGGTCCCCAGTAGGCAACCACACATTGATGTTTCTCCTTCCCTTCCTCTTTCTCTTGAAATAAATAAAACTTTTTAAATAACTAGCTGGGATCTTCCAGTGACCTAAGCTAGTTTTTTTTTTTTTTTATATCCATAGCTAATCATTATTAAATTTAATTTTGGAGTGCATGAATTTTTTTATCAGCTCTTGAAATACAGGGAAATGAGGTTTTTGATGGGATTTGGTAGGAAAGGTTTATGTTCCCATATTTTATAATTTGGCTTTATCATAGTTTCTTCCCAGCGTAAACCTGGTTTACATGCAACAAGACAAAAATAGTTATTCAGGACATAAGGACTTAGAATTGTATTAAATTTTTGAAGGCTGCTCCTAATTTTTTTTATCTCTGCAATTTGTAGCACAGTACCTACCCAAGCACATAATCGTAACTCAGTAAACGTTCGCTGAATATCCAACCGCACCCTCATCTGTTAGGATGTATGCTTCAGCAGTTTCTATTTCTTCCTTGTGGGATATTAACAATAGATTACCACATAATTCCACCTCTAATTGAAATCATTTTTATTATTCCTAAATGAGTGAGTAGGATTGGAAACCCTGAAATGACAGGGGTTAATGTACTTTTTGATTTCTGGCTCATTTAAACTTTTGTAGACAGATCTAATCCTGGCCTTTATTTGGGATTTGGCTTTACTGTGGACCTCTACATACTAATTCCAAACCTCAGATTTCTGGAAATCCATGAAGTCAATGTAAATTGAAGAGAAAGTGAAATTAAAATTCTTCATTTCATTCTTTGTGTCTGTCTTACATTCTCAGCACTTTTCCTCTTTTCCTGGCTCTCTGTTTTTCCTTACTAAGGTGTCTCAAGTTTCTAGCTCTCTATTGCCACTATGATTCTCACCTTTACTCTTAACCTCTGTGTCCTTTTCTTAACTGTTCAAGAATCTATTGGCTCCTCCCTTTTTCAAGTCTGTGACCAGGAAACTAGGTCAAAGTTAATGGAAAAGTTTTTACAGCAGCTGGTTCTCCAGGGATTGGAGAGGTGGAACAAGAACCAAGAGCAAGCCAGAGGGCAGAACTAAGGGATGGAGAGACCAAGGAGCACAAAACTCAGTTGTTTGTGTACACATCTTGCTACTGGTAACTAATTCAAGAAGGGGATGAAAGGGAGCAGGTAGATAACATACTCAGGTCTGCTAGAGATAAAATCCTCTAAGAGCCATAACATATGCATCCCCTCCTGATTCCTTCATACCTCAAATCCAGCACTTCGAATAGAACTTACTATGATTATGGAAATGTTCTGTATTTGTGTTAATATGGTAGCCACTAGCGAGCCACACATTTCAAGAGCTATTGAGCTCTGAAATGTGGCTACTATGACTGAAGAACTGAATTTCTATTTTTAACTTAATTTAAATGTAACAAACTCCATGTGATTAGAGACTACCATATTAAACCGTGTGGCAAAATCTGAGGAAGGAAATAAGTAGCTACTGCTGTTAACCAGAAGAAACTCACCCTTCCCTTAGAGCATAAAAGTCCCCACTGGACTTCCTTTCAATTTCTACACACAACTTCTATTTCACCTCAGGTCATTTACTGTATGTATGTTCGCTTAAGTCCATTTTCCTGGGTACTGGCCCAGCTGTTTCTCCACTGAAGTGGCAGATATTTTGGGTCTTCTTTTCCCATGCTCTTTTCATATGCCTTTTAATTTTTAAAGTGCTATAACTTCTATGTACAGCTATTAGAGGAGATCCACTTCTTAGTATATCATATATTCATTAGGTCCAATGTGGTATAGGAAGAATTGAGAAAAGACAGAAAGAAAAGTATCTAAAGAAAGGAAAGAGCTAAAGAAAGTAAAATGAACAAGGGCAGGTACTTTACCAAGCAGGGTCCTTGGCTACCTTGATACCTCTGAACAGACTGGAAACACAAGGATGTAGTAACTTGGATTGAGGCATTGGGAGGCAAAAGTGTGGGGAGAGGATCTGACCAAGCATCTGGTCAACAAAAATAATCACATGGTAGCTGAAGGATATGAAGTAGAGTGAATGAGTGACTTCTGTCCATTTCTTTCAACAGCATACAGACCTTTTCCTGGTGTTCTTTCCTTAGACCATCTCTAAATGATAGAATGCATAAGGTGGATAAGGAAAATATTTACTGCTCCTTCAATGGCCCAGTCCCTGTCCCAAGCACCCCGACCTCAATAGTTCTGGAGAGGGAGAGCAGAAACCTTCGTCCCATTGTCTGTTCTGCTCCATATCCACCTCTATTTCCTATGCTAAAAAACTCCCTCTCAGAGATGGCTGCAGATCCAGGGCCACAGGTCCTGGCCCAAAAGATAAATCTATAGCCTAAAAAAAATGTCAAGGATTAGCCTTTCTATGACATTAAAGAGAAATAGTGTTACTGTACTGTACTAAAGGGGTCCATTCATCTGCATACATCAAAGCCCAATAAGACATGGACAGGACTTTGCAACAAAGAAAGTAAGGATTTATTTTTAGGAAGTGGTCCTCACTGGGAAACAGGTTAGCTAATGCTCAAAGACCTGGCTCCCCATGGCTTCCAGGGATGGGTTATATAGGAGAAAATATCAATTATGGTGATTAAGAGAGGGTCATGGTCGAAGTTGTGGTATTTACTAATTGGTTGGTGCTAGGGTAGGGGGTAGTTGATCACAGCATCTGGTCCTGGTGTCAGCCACGGCATGGCATTGTCTTTTCTGGGCCTGGGTCTGAAACACAGCTGAGGCCTAGATGTTATCTCTAGTTTGATCGACATTAGAGGTTATCAGAACCTCGCTGTCCTGAAGGCTTAATAATTAAGGGACTTAATTATTTCTTTCCCCTTATAGGAGAAAGAAACAACAGGTGAGTCAGGATGCCATTTTGAATCCAGAAGAAAGAAAGGAGAAAAGGTCATGTTAAAGAAAGTTTCTACTGGATTACAACAGTATATAGTGCGGTGATTTTCAACCAGTGTGCCACAAGAATTTTTAAAACATGCAGTACCTGACTATTTAGTCAGGGACACTGACATCTTATACCTTAGATTGTTAAATAAAAAAATAACAACCATCACAATAATAGCCATTGGGTATGAATGAATCAATATTATACCTCTTTTTTTGTCAGATGAGCAAAAAATGTATTTTTTGGTGTGCCATAGAATTTTAGTAATTAGTTTGTGTGCTATGAGATGAAAAGATTGAAAATTGTTCATATAGTATGGTAGTGAAGCAAATTTATCCTAGATACAAACTTTCTAAATTCAAATCTTAATTCCACCTCTTACTAAGCTGTATGACTTTGAGCAACTTGTTTAACCTCTGTGCTTGTTTACCTGTAAAATGGGAGATAATAATAGTACCTACCTCGGAAGATTATTGTGAAAATTTAAAAAATGTATGTGAGGTGTTAGAACAATAGCAAGTAAAATGCTTATTTTCCTAAAACAAAAAGGAGGCATATCCTCCACCACCACCGCCACCACCTTGATTAGTTCATACCCAGCCATGTCCCCAAAATTGTTCTTCCTCTTTAATCTATCAGAAGTAAGGCCATTCTTTCTTTCTTCCTCTTGATTCCTTTTCTGTGTTTGGGGAACAAAGCAGTCTGAGAAGAAGTCAGTGTATAGAAGCTGACTCAGCCTGGAGTTCATTGTGGTAGGGGACAGGTAACCTACTGTTGGGATTCCCATCCCCAGTCCAGGACAGGGCTTCTGCACACCTTTAACATCCCTTGGTATAGCTCTGGGAGCAAAAGTGTTTTATCTCTCTCATAATTTCAATGTGCTTCGCAGGACTCTGAAACCTAGAAATTAACTGAGCTTTCTTAACTTTTTCATGTACAACTCCAGAAGAAAGCTGTCCACCATTTGGAGTGATAAACTGAAGAGCAGAGGGTACTGGATATCCAATGTGGACACTACAAAGTATTTTCAAACTCCTTATTTAAAGATATTGCATCTCATTAGATTTTTTTCCCCCTGAGGTAGACTAGACTAAGCAGCACAAAAACCAGTGGAGGGTGGTGGTAGCTTGTTTAGCCATGGCAAAAATTAAGGCTCGAGACCTTTGCATCAAGAAGGGGTGGAGCTGTCCTACCTGTGCATAACCAAAGTGACAGGTGGCCCAGCTTTTAAGGTTTCTAAAGATCTGAGTTGTTCCCAAATCCACTGCCTGTATTCTCACCATCATTAACCAGACTCAGAAAGAGAACCTTGGGACATTCTGCAAGGGCATGAAGTACAAGCCCCTGGATCTGCAGCCCAAGAAAACCCTTGACAACTCAGCAAGCATGAAGATGAACCTGAAGACCAAGAAACAGCAGAAGGAGCAGCTATATCCACTGTGGTCAAGGCCTGAACATCCGGGCATCAATAAAGAACAAACTGGCTGGGGAAAAAGGAAGCAAGGGAGGGAGGGAAGAAAAGCAATTCCTAGCTGGGTGGCTCAAACACCAAAAGGTTGTGGTTTTCACCCTTGATTGGGGTGCTGGGGTACCTATGGAAGGCAATAAATAGATCTATGTTTCTCTCTCATATTAATGTATCTCTCTCTTTGTCTCTCATTCTCCCCCTAAAAAAAAAATCAATAAACATATCCTCAGGTGAAGATTTAAAAAAAGAAAAATAGAGGTGAGCCCACCAATGAGGCCCAATTTAGCCTATTTAGACTATTCCTATTTTGTCCTGACCTTTCATTTGGCTGGACCCTTCTGTTCTCACCAGTGGGCGTTATATAAAGCTAAAAGAATGAACAGACTCTGAAGGCTGGGATTTTTTCTGACTACTAAGTTATTGGTTATCTCCAGGCAATGGAGTGATGGGAAGAGGAAGAACATGGGGACATAATTGTGAATTCCAAGTGCTTTGAGTCCTGGGATGTCAAACAAAGTCTATTCTCAATTGTAATTAGGTGATGGAGCTGCTAACTCTCCCTCCAAGTCAATCAAATAGTAAACAGGTTCTTGGAAATGTCTGGCTGGGTGTCCAGTTTGAATATTTTTAACCTCCTGGACAGATGGACAGAGGAAGGATTTCCATTACTGGGAGGGAAGGTAAGGTCAGGGGCGTGAGAACTGTGTTTCCCTTATATGGTTCTGTGGCTAAAGACCCCTCCCTCTCCACTTCACCTATCTAAATTCTGACTTCCTCCTTCATCTGTCCAGACTCATAGCTAATCCTTACTTTGCCTCCTGGTCCCCTACTTCTCTCTATTCCTGGACTTTTATGCCTGACTCACCTTCTGACTCTGACGAAACTTTGGTTTCTGTTCCAGACCACAAGATGGTTTTAGCTCCATATCAGTGTAGATCAGGGGAAGGGTGGTTGGGCAGTGACCAGTGCCTTCTTTGCTCCCCAGGAGAAAGGTGTAGCCTGCCAGTGGCACCCAGAGGCTTTTCTTCTACCTCCCCAAGCTGTCCGGTGGAAGAGCTCCAAACTCTCCTGCAACCTCATGCACCTCACTGCCCCCATCTTGGGAACAGAATTCAAGAATTTGGGAGCCCAGATTTGGACCTTATATTCCTTTGGAAAGTAAAGAAATGTTAGAGATCAGAGGCAGCAAACCAAGGGCCCATAGGTGGAATCAGCTTGCAAACATTTAGATATCTGTACTGTTTCTTCCTAAAAATTTGAATTGGTTATAAACATTTAAAAACCAAATTTTTACTAAAATCTACTGTTCTGGCTTCTTTTAAAAAGCAATGTTATTTGGTAACACAGAGCCCACATGGTATTTGGGCATCAACCTGCTGGAGCTGAGGGAGCCAGACAGGCTCTTATTTGCCAGTTCTCACCACTCCCTATTGCATTACACTCACCAGCTTCAACTCCTTTCTTTATGCCTGCCTGACACCTGTCTAATGGTCGCCTCTGCTCTAAGTAGAACTTTCCAAATATCTCCTCTGAAGGACCCCTGAGATTAGGGAAAGTGAACCATTTTCTCCAGGACTTCCAGAGCAGTCCAAAGTAGCCTGTCACAAGTCAGAAATGTCTTTAAAGTATGTATTATAGGCTTAAAAAGTGGAAATTTTTATTTACACTATAGAATATATTTATGGAGTTTTAGTATAAAAAATTATCTCCCCACCAAATCTTAAAAGTAAAATTGAGCCCTGATTGGTGTGGCATCATCCTACAAACTGAAAGTTCATCAGTTCAATTCCTGGTCAGGACACATGCCCGGGTTGTGGTCGAGATCCCTGGTTGGGGGCCTGCCAGAGGCAACTGGTCAATGTTTCTCTCACACATCGATGTTTGTCTCTCTCTCTCTCTCTCTTTCTCCCTCCCCTCCCCTCTCTCCAAAAATAAATAAATAAAATATTTTTCTTAAAACACTACAATTGAAACAGTGGAAAGTATGCCATGTGTATTATGTGGCTCCAAACACTCCTCACCACATCACCTATGAATAACCCAATTTAAGCAATATGATGCAAAAGACATAAGGCAAAGAGAAACATTGGAAACCAGACATGGAGAGAGAAAAAGAATCTCAATGACAATCAGAAAGCTCTTTCTCTAGTCCTAAATATCCCTCCTGACCTGGCCCAGGCCAGTTCCTGAGAATTTTGTAGACATCCCTGATATCTCTGGACAGGTGTTAGAGTGGTGGCTGAGTGAAAGCAAGTTTCAAAACAGAAGCCAGGCCAAGTAAGGGAGAGGTGAGGCACCAAGAGCAGCCAAGTGTGGTCAGACAGGAAAGAATGTCTAGGGGGCAGGGAAGAGGCTTGGGGACAGGGAGCTGAGAGCTCTGAAAAGGGCTGATCGGCATTTGCCCTTTGTCCCACAGGGCCCATCTTTGTTTCACTTCTTCTTACCACCCTTGCTTGAGAGAAATAAGGTCAAAGTTACTTTGACCACCTTAGGTGAGGGAATTTTTTTTTCTCCAGAATGGTTGCATCTCTGGCCATAGCAGACCATAGAAGTATGAGTACCAGGGCTTGCTTCCCTATCCAAATGAGATTTTATCTATTCCCTCCAAGACAGAAAATAGCCTAGATCATTGTCCCAGATTTAGGTGAGTTCATTTCCCCCACCCCTTTAGTAAGGCAAAGACAGGTCTAACTCATCTCTCTCCTATTATAATACTGTCTATCAATGCTGCCCTACATGTAACAAAGAATGTTAGAGACAAGACTTGGATATTTTCTCCCTTGTCCATTGTACACCAAGAGAAATGGAATCACAGGATGAGAAAGATTCAGGAAGGCAGGGGTACTGGCTTTGGGAAGTCCAGCCCACTGCTGAGGATCCTGGAGGAGAAGTTTGAAAATAAAGAGTAGTCCCAGACTCAGAAGTCATGGGGACACAGACCCTTTCTGCACTGGTCAAGGCTGGGTCTGAGGAATCCCTGGATTGGGTCCTCCAAAGTCTTGGGTTCCCAAGGTTATTGAACTTACTCTCTCAGTTAGGAAGGGATCATTGTCTTCCCAATGACTTTCATTAGGGTTCCAGGGGAAACCTGGGTTCCCTCCAGGATACAAAATGGCAAATTAAGTCCTATTGGGGATTAGGCAAAGGATTTTCTGAGGTAATACTGGGAAGCTAGAACTTATTTCTAGCTTCCTGGTCCCAAATAACCTCGCGGGGCGGGGGGGGGGGGCGGGGGGGAGTGAGCCTCACTGAGGGACATGTTAATGGAGAAGAGGTCTGGCCAGATTAGCTAACTGAGCTATAGCATTCCTCTCCATCTCATTTCTCTTCTCCATCCTCTAGCCAGACATTATATACAAGAGGAGATATAGAGAGAGGGTCTCACCACTGCTCCTTCATCAGTATAACATTTCTTGGTGGCCTGCTTGATTTGAGTTATGGCTTGCAGATCATGACCTTGAACTCTGTTGTAGGGGTTGTCTCCTTCTTGCTGATCTTCCTGCTACTCGAGATAAAGCAGGTTCATGGAAAAGACTGGTTAGATGCCTGAGGTATCTTTAGCTTGCCCAAGCTGAAAATAAGATGGGGAAGTCAGCACATAGAGAGTTCAGCAAAAGCTGGACATGTCCTGACCTTTGTTCTCAGAACCATTTGGACTCTTGCAGGTGGAGGAGCCACATCAGCTTGAAGGATTCCTAGTAGGCATTCTAATCCAAATTTTGTTTCACACATGATGAATTTGAGGCTTAGAGAGTTGACATAACTTTCCAAAGAACACAAAACTATGGACTAGTGAAACTAGGACCATAAACCAGTGCTTTGCCCAGTTGAGATGACAGTCTTTAACCTTTAAGGCTGGTTTTAACCAGCCTATGCCTACAAGCCACCCTGCTTTCCTTTCAAATTTCTAACAGCAGTAAAAATGAATTGAGGAATATATCTTTTCCTAACCAACCAAACGTGTCCTGTCTATCTGACATTTGACCCTCCAATTTTCTTTGGTCTCTAGCTCTGATCTTGTAAACTGCATGTTTCATCCAGGTCTCCAGTTCAGCTCTCTCAAACCACTTGAGACCCTGAAGTTAAATTTGCAGACCCCACTTTCAAGCTTTCTGTCCAAGTTGGGAGGGGACCAGGAGGCTAAGAATATAGGATAGGAAAAGATAGGATTCTTGTCAGAAAACCTACCCTGCCTAAGCCAGTGCAGCCCAGGCTGTGGCCATGGGAGCAATCTGTTTAACATAAGCAGGCCTTAGCAAGCACAAAGTACAGGGCTGAGCAAGCACCACATGGGTCTTCTCTAAATGTTTGTAAGCAGTACCTCAACCTCTAACCTTTTTCTGGGGCCTCTAGAGGAATAGCAGCCCTGTTTACTGGGCTTAGGCTTCAACCTCAGCCCACCTGATAGAGCCTATGAAAAGTAGGGTAGAGGTCAATGGAAACAGTCTAGCTCGTGCCTGGAACTGTTCCACAATCTGGGGAAGTTTCTGGGTCCCATGACTCTGGCTTTGTTCAGCAAGGTCACTTGCCAAGAGAGCAGGAAGCCAGACAGGAAAGAGTCCAAGAATGGTCTGATCTTTCTGGTATTTTGTCTTTGAGGCAGTACAACTGATCCCAAGTGGTCACTCTAACCTTTGTCCTCCTTTCCTCCATTTCTGGGCAAAATATGTGTATAGAGGTCAGCGTGGGGTAAGGGGAGCAGGGATGTATTCTACTCCTCCTCTACTATCTCTTGTCTATAATCTTCTTTGTTCCCATTCTTTCAAGTTCCAAAGCTGGCATTAAATGGGACTTAGGGAATTGGCTGTGAACCCCAGCAAAGACAGAGATATAGCTGATCAGGTGAGGACTTACATGTGTGTGTGTGTGTAGGGGAGATGGGCAAAAGATTTTTAGATGTCTTTTAGTTTTGTTTCTTGCTGATTTCTCCTCAGCCATATAGTATGACTGGACACCCGCAGTGACAGGTTCTCTCCCCATTCCCACTCTACTCACAACACCTCCAAGAGCTAGAAAAGGAAACACATCAGTCATCACAAATTACATAACTCTGGAACGTTCTGTTTCTATTCTGGCTTCCTTCTCTGGTCTCTTGGCTGTTTCTACCGTAACACCTACCACCACACCCATACCAGGCTTTCAAGGGGCTTTCCCTCAATGGAGTCACAGCCCCTATTCATTCTTTACAATGGAGTCAGAAATATCTAACATTATTTCTGTCATTTGATGCTGTAAAGAATTCAGTCAAACAGCCTGATTACAGTTGGGGAATTCCTTGAAGCTTCTCCTGCATCCCATCTTTATGGCTTTCAAATGTTCAGTAGGGTTGCTATCTGTGCCTGCCTCCTTATTCTGTCCTCTGGAAAGGCAGCTAGCCTGTGACTGCTGCATGTCAAGTGATTGGAACTAATCAGCTCTTATAGAGCTTCCTCAGAAGCCAATCAAACATAGGGAAGTGACCTCAGCTAAGGGATAGCTATGTGGCTCAGAAAGCATCTCTCAGAGCTGTGAGTATCCCTAAATCATTCCCCTCCTCCACACCCTCCTTACTTCCTGTAAAGCAACACCACCTGTTTGTTCTCTTTCCCCCAAAGACAGAAGAGAGAAAGGCTAGCTAAATTCCACAAAGAACCAAAAGAGAAACTGCAACTCAGCCACAGTGGCTTCTAGAATTGGAGAATAGAATATTCACAGGGCTCCACCCGCACAGACATATTTTTCAAAGTGGGGTCTCCAGGGCCTGGAAGATGATAATTGTGCTGAAGAATAATCAGCACCTCCTCCCTATTTCCTCCCCACACCTGGCTTTCTTGACTCTCTCCACAGAAATAGCTGCGATCATTCTTTGTAAACATGGACAAGATCAAGGTCAAGTGTGGGAAAGAGAGGGCCTGTGCTCCAATAAACACATGTGAAAAGGCACAATCTTGTCCCTGTGGCCTAAGGACCAGAGGCTCAGAAGTAAGCTGATCTTTAGGGTGTCGGCTATTTTTCCCTACTACTCACTCTTCACAGCCCTGCAGATGAATTTCCTGAATGGTCCTGGGCAGGGCTAGATTGGGAGCATATGTCCCATCATTGTGGTGGGAGGGAAGGGGCAAAAGATAGGAAGGCTGTAACCCCCAGGGCATCACACTGGACATAGACAGGTAAGGAGAGAATGGCTCAGCTAAGCATCCCCTTCATTTCTCCAGCCCTCACCCATAATGCCTCACCCTGAATAGAGAGACAGATAAAAATATTTTATTTAAAAACATAAAACTGGGACTTCTGGCCAAGATGGAGGAATAGGTGGACACACTGTGACTCTTTGCACAACAAAATTAAGGACAACAAAGATTTAGAAACAAGAAAACAACCAGAACTGACAGAAAATTAAACTGTACAGAAGTCCAACAACCATTCATCCACACTGGTAAGAGGGGTGGAGTTGATGCAGGAAAAAGCGGAGGTTGGTGGACCCGGGCATGCAGGCGCCCCAGGAGTGCAGGTGGTGGCTAGTGGACCCGGGAGCAAGGTGGCAACAGGCAGATCCAGTGAGGCCACGCAAGGCAGCTGGCTGACCAGGCGGTCCCACATTCCCATGCAGATAAACCAGGCAAAACTGGGGAGTGAGACAGACCTCGCAATCCAGGGCCCCAGCACCGGGAAATAAAACCTAAAAACACAGATTGAAAACACTTGTGGGGGTTGAGGTGCCAGGAGAGACTCCCAGCCTCACAGGAGAGTTCACTGGAGAGACCCACAGGGTCCTAGAATGTACACAAGCCCACCCACACAGAAATCAGCACCAGAAGGGCCCAATTTGCTTGTGGAAAGTGGTGGAAGGGACTGAAATACGAGAGAGAGTGGAGCAAGTGCCATTATTTCCCCTTGGGCTCCACCCCCATATGCAGTGTCACAACCCAGCAACTGGGCTACCCTGCCCTGAGGCACACCTAAGGCTCTGCCCCTCACTACATAACAGGCACGACTAGACAAAAAAAAGGGGGGCCTCAAACGGGAGAACAGACCAAACCCCAGAGCCAATTCATCTAAGCGACCAAGAGATAGCCAACCTATCAGATGCACAGTTCAAAGCAATGGTGATCAAGATGCTCACAGAATTGGCTGATTTGGGTTGCAAATTAGATGAACAAATGAAGGCTACACTAAGTGAAATGAAGGAAAACGCACAGGGAACCAACAGTGATGGGAGGAAAACTGGGACTCAAATCAATGGAGTGGACCAGAAGGAAGAAAGAAACAACCAAACAGAAAAGAAGGAAGAAACAAGAATTCAAAAAAATGATGAGGCTGAGGAATCTCCAGGACATCTTTAAACATCCCAACATCCGAATTATAGCGGTACCAGAAGGGGAAGAGGAAGAGCAACAAGTGGAAAACTTATTTGAACAAATAATAAAGGAGAACTTCCCCAATCTGGCAAAGGAAATAGACTTCCAGGAAGTCCAGGAAGCTCAGACAGTCCCAAAGAAGTTGGATCCAAGGAGGAACACACCAAGGCACATCATAATTACATTACCCAAGATTAAAATGAAGGAGAGAATTCTAGAAGCAGCAAGGGATAAGGGACAGTCACCTACAAAGGAGTTCCCGTCAGACTGTCAGCTGATTTCTTAAAAGAGACCTTCCAGGCAAGAAGGGGCTGGAAAGAAGTATTCCAAGTCATGAAAGGCAAGGACCTACATTCAAGATTGCTCTATCCAGCAAAGCTGTCATTTAGAATGGAAGGGAAGATAAAGCACTTCTCAAATAAGGTCAAGTTAAAGGAGTTCATCATCACCAAGCCCTTATTATATGAAATGTTAAAGGGACTTATCTAAGAAAAAGAAGATAAAAAATAGGACAGTAAAAACACAGCAAACTCACAGATATTAACAACCACACCTAAAACAAAAGCAAACTAAGCAAACACCTAGACCAGGAGCAGGAACACAGAAATGGAGATCACATGGAGGATTTGCAGTAGGAGAGTGGGAGGAGGAGAGAGGGGAAAAAGGTACAGAGAATAAGTAGCATTGATGGTGGGTAGAAAATAGACAGGGGGAGGGCAAGAATAGTGTGGGAAATGTAGAAGCTAAAGAATTTATGACACATGGACATGAACTAAAGGGGGGAATGTGGATGGAAGGGGGTGTGCAGGGTGGAGGGGAATGAAGGGGGGAAAATGGGACAACTATAATAGCATAATCAATAAAATATATTAAAAAAATAAAATAAAACTATCTGCTGTAAATATATATATATAAACTGGCCTTACTCCTCTTAACTGCTCCTACCCCCAGTTATCTCCACAAAGAACTATATAAAAAATGGGTAAGGGCATATGTACAGCTGTCTCTGATCCAACAATTGCAGTTCTTCTTTTGACCTTCCTTTCTCCCTTTCATACAATTAAGACATTGGTCCTCTGCCCTTTCCCCAAGATATAAGAAGTGGTACAAGGGTAGAGAGAGGGAAAGGGTAGAAAGTGCCTGTTGTCATTCTCCATTTCTATTTCTAGGGACCAAACAGGTTATCTGGACTCAGAGCAAATAATTTCCTTGTCCACAAAACCAAATAATAGAGACAGTTACTCTCTATATCTTAAATTAGAAATATATGAAGATCCAGGGTGTTGTTTAGGGTCCTTTTTCAGTATATAGCCTCATCCATATGGTCATCACTGTCACCCCCAAAGTCCTCTCCATTGTCGAAATATGACATGATGTAATCAGTTTCCTGAAATAGAAAATAACAGTCAGTTATGCCTTTGACATTCTCCTTCCTCCCTGTGTATCAGGTCCCTTCCCTCCCAATAGCACCATTCCAGGCCTAGAAATCCCTTCCAGATGTAGTTTACTATTTATTTATTTATTTATTTATTTAAAATGGTCATTTATTGATTTGAGAGAGAGAGAGAGAAAAGGAGAGAGAAACATCGATTTGTTGTACTACTTACCTAAGCATTCATTGATTGATTCTTGTATGTGCACTGACCCAGCTGCAACCTTGGTGTATTGGGACAATGCTCTAACCAACTGAGCTACCCAGTCAGGGCTACTTGTAGTTTGCTCTTTAGAAAAGCCTACAAACATCCCTGGCTGGTGTGGCTCAGTGGATTGGGCACTAGCCTGCAAACCAAAAGGTTGCTGGTTCAAAGCCCAGTCAGGGCACATGTCTGGGTTGTGGGCCAAGTCTACAGTAGGGGGTGTATGAGAGGCACCTACACATTGATGTTTCTCTCCCTCTCTTCCTCTCTCCCTTCCCCTCTGTCTAAAAATAAAATCTTTAAAGAAAAAAAGAAAAGCCTACAGATAGATAAAATGGAGGATACTATCCTTTGGAGGCACTATCTCCTTTGACCCTCCAAAGGAGGGTTGCTCCAACCTTCTGAAGAGAACATCTCTGGTGAACAGAGTTGAGATCTCCAGAGCTAATGAAGGCAAGAGAGAGGAACTATGGGTGGAACTGTGGGTAGAAGGAGGTCCCCTTCACCTCCTCATGTTCTTCTTCATCATACTCCTCTTCTTCTTCCTCTTCCTTCTCTTCTTCTTCTTTCTCCTCATCTTCCTCTGAAGTTAATTCTTCCTCCTTCTTCTCCAGGGTCTTATATGAAGATGAATAATAGGAAGACAAATTACCGAGTCAGCTCACAGAAGGGAAAAATTAAAGCATACATGGGCCAAAGAGGAGGGAATGGATCTGGGGCCAGGTGGTCCCTATGCACATTTCCTCCTACCTCTAGTTTCTGTATTGTTTCCTCCTTATATTCTGTGGTCTTAGGGGGCCTTTTGGGGAGTAGAATGGCGGACCCTGGTGAGAGGATCAAAAAGTAAACCATCAGAGAGCAAACTTCCTTTTTAGCTTCCTGCAGAGACCATATCACTCTGCTGCCCTCATGTGGCCACCAAGGCAACCAGCAACAATACTGGATGCTTTGGGTAGGAATTGGGAGGGCAGACCAGCAGCCTTGGCCCTCCAGTTGAAAAAGGAAATCTCTCTTTTCTCCTCTTTTTCCATTGCATACTCACGGTCTTTCTGTAGCTTCCTCACCCGGATCCTTAGCTCCCGGGGTAGACGTCGCCAATCTGGGAATAGTGGGAATGTAAAAGTCAGTAAGACCCTGCCTGGGTCTCCTATGAATGAGTTATTTTTCATAAAGATTATTTATTTATTTATTTTTAGAGAGAAGGGAAAGGAGGGAGAAGGAGAGGGAGAGGAACATTGATCTGGGGACCAAACTCACAACCCAGGCAACCCAGACATGTGCTCTGACCAGGAATCAAACCCACAACTTTTCACTTTGCAGGACAATGGATGTGTTGCAGGACATACAAAGGCAGGAAAATGGACAACTAACTGAACCCACCAGTCAGGGCAGAATGACTAGTTTTAAGGGAGAGATAAGGGTCAGGATAAAGGTGATAAAGGAAGGGATTGGGCCAAATTTGCTTGGAACAAAACTGGCTTGGATGTCTCCAGGGAAGTGAGGGCTATTTAATAGGTTTTTAGATAGAGCCTGAGAGTGTTTACTAGCATATCTAAGGCTCCAGTTTGTAAATACTGAATGGAGTGGGGGGCGGGGGAAGACACAGAGGAGGGTGAATGGGGTGAGAGCCAGTGGCTTGAGGCCTATCAAACACTTGAAAGAAGGGCAGTTAATGAAACGACCCAGCACCTACCAGGGTTCCAATCAATGGCATTGTCAATCGGTCCTGACATCTGATATTTGTCTGAGTAACGCTCCACATCTGAGGGATCAGAGGCCAAGGTCAAAGTTTTATCCTTTCAGAGGCCTAGAACAGGGTTGTTCCTCAGGGCCTAGCCCTCTCAACACTTATAAATTGTCTGTCCTTTCAACCCAGAGCCCAGGGTGGTCAGCTTCAGTGAGAAACTAAAATTACAATGTTTTTGTTATCTTCCTTAACCCAAAAGCATGACTATACCAAGAGGCAATGTGATACAGTAAGAAGTATATTAGGGGGCAAAAAACCAGAGTTTCTGTCTTCCCTTCACTCCTTGTTAATGGGGCTAACTTATGAGCTCCAGCTTCTAGGGCTTCAGTAGGAAGGCACCAGTTGCCAATATCCTGAAATACTGTACTTTCCCAGCAGTTAGTAAATATCCGCTGTCCCAAGCCTCCAGAGTATACGCCCCACCTCCAGTCCCTCCTGATATCCCTGACTTCTCCATGATCCACTAACCAAAAAGTTAGCAGGGTACTAGTTAGCAGGGTACCTCAGAGACCCAACCCCAGTCCCCCTTCTGATTCCTTGATGCCTGTAATAACTAGATTGTTAAAAATTTAATACATCACCCCATTTATACATGTGAAATGGGCATCTTAATATTTAATCTCCTACTGTCCCAATACTATCTCAAGACACAAAACAAACCATGGATATTGTCATGCATTTCAAATGCAGAGATTATTATTATGATCTCCTGAGTTAGACAGTGAGCTTCCTGTGCCTCTTCCAGCATCTCTGGCCCCCAGCAGTGCTGACTATAAGGCACTGCTCATGGAAGGCACTCAGAACATTCCAACTGACCTCTTTTGGGGACAGCTGGCCGGATGAAGTAGGGGAGCTGCCTCATGGCCCCTCGTAGCTCCTGCTTCAGTGCCAGGACATATTCCCCTTCCTCTCCTGAGGGCAGAGGCACTGGGTAGAACTCCAATGGCTAAGGAGGCAGGTGCAGTGGTCAGTCCAGGGAGAAAATACTGGAGTACAAATCCAGGAGGGTATCTCCCCCCAATTCAATCCAATGCTCCTACTGAGCAAAGGACCAAAAGCTAGTAAGGTTCATAACACGGCATTTTGAAAGCTGGGGAACTGGGATTATGAGAAGGGTAGACATTTCCTTGCCTTGAAAACATCCCATGAAAGCTAGGTGCATAGACAGGGAAAAGCAAGATTGGGATGGTTTTGTGATGGCCCAGGAGAAATCCAGGATCATATACAGTCAGTCAGGGGCACTTGGGAGGCTTGGGAATGGAGGACAGACACTCACCGGGAAGAGTGGAGAAGGCTGCAGGGTAGGTGGCGGCAGGGCATCCCCCTTCCCAATGCCCACGGCCTCTGTATTGAAGGTCAACTGGCCCCGGCCCCGGCCCCGGCCCCGACCCCCACCCCAGCTGGCCATGGTGGAGAGGGCCTGGGTATTCAGAGATCCAGTGAGAAAAACCTGGGAAAGACAAAAACAAAGAGAAAAAGTACAATAGAATGGATAGGAAGCCAGGGAGGTATAAGACAATCTTTTTTCTGAGACCTAAAAGCCAGTGTAATCAACAAATTTTGATTAAGAATGTATGTGCCAGGAAGGATATTTCTGGAAATATAAATAATGGATGAGACATGGTCTCGACAGGACAGATAATTGCAATATAGTGTAACTGTAGCATAAGAGAAAGTGATAAAGCTTCCCTACATCCCTAAGATAATTTGATGTTTATCACCATCTGCATAGCTATATATGACCTTTAAATTCTTTCTCTCCCTAGCATTCCAAACCTAACCAGGCCCCAATTCAATCTAGTTTAATGCATTTCAATAAAGCATTTATTAAGCACATACCATGAAAAAGGTAGTGTGCCAGTCACTGTGGAAGAACCGGATAAGTCATCGGTCTCACTGCCAGTGGCAGGAGGTGAGAGTGGGGAGAGGGAACCATTACAATCAAATTGATCTCTGTAAACACCACTTAGAATCACAGAACTTAGAAGGATTCACAGAGTTATCTAGCGCAAACCCCCTTACAGTGTAGTACTCCACTCTGCAAGTTGTTAAGTTATTCTGCTTCTAGTGACATTCCTAAAGAGCAGGTGGTCAGCCCTGACTGGTGTGGCTCAGTTGGTTGGGTGTCATCCCACAAAGCAAAAGGTATCTGGTTCGATTCCTGGTCAAAACACATGTCTGGGTTGCAGGTTCAGCACCTATGAGAGACAACCGATCAATGTTTCTCTCCCTCTCTTTCTCCCTTCCTTCCCTTCTCTAAAAATAAATATCATTACACTGTGATCAACTCTGATGAACTGAAAGTTCCTCCTGCTATTGAAATGAACTCTGTCTTTTGTCATCATCAGTCTTGAAGGGACAGTCAGAAGCCACTAGAATGGGGGATAAAGTCATCAAATGAAAATTAAACTTGAAAGAAATGATACCCCAGAAGCAAGAAATACACCTCGCACCCAGATCTTGGTTTCTAATACTATTTTCCAACACAAGGAATCAAGGCTTCTTGGAGAAATGGCTGAGGCAGTAAATATGCAAGACGAGACTTAAGTATTTTCTAGTGCCAGAAAGTAAGAAAGTGCTAAAAATAAATAAATAAAACACAATAACACACACACACATTAATGGGGCTATGTCAAAGAAGTATAAGAGTCCAATGAAAGAGCTCCCAATGACCAAAGTGAAAACAATAAAATAAAGTAGTATTGGATTACAACCCAAAAGTATACAATTAAAAAAGTATAATATCCATGAGTTCATACTACTATAAATAATGATTGAATAAATTAATACATGACAGAGAAAAGATAAATATCTCATGTAGAATTCCAAATACACTATGTAGACTCCTCTAAAGACAGAGGGTAGAACTCCCCTCTCCTTAAGTGTGGGCTGTATGTAGGGAATTTTGTCCAATACAATTTTTAAAAGGGGGATAGTAACTTCACAATGGAGAAACTGGATGAATACTACTTTAGTCAGGTGACCAAGGTCAGTACCAACAATATTAACTCATGTTAAATTAAGGTACCCTTAATACTGAAATGATGAAAATGTCACTTTACCACTTTACCCTTTGTGGTCCTCATCACCCAAATCCATAACCCCAGTCTAATCAGGAGAAAAACATCAGACAAATTCCAGCAGAGGAGCATCCTATCATATACATGACCAGTACTCTTTAATATGGTCAAAGTCACCAAAAACAAGGAAGGTCCACTCTTCCATTGTAAAAGAGAGAGAGCTGCCCTAGTGGCAGCATTCTTAAAAATAAAAAACACCATCCCCTTTGTTTTCTTATTGTAGAAGTAATATACTTATTCTAGAAAACTTGGAAACACATAAAAGTATAAAGAAAAATACCTATTATTTCATGATGACCACCATATAGTAATAATCATTATTAATATTTTTTATTTATTGATTTTAAAGAGAGAAAGGGAGAGAGAGAAAGAAACATTGATTTGTTGTTCCACTTATTTATGCATTCATTGGTTGCTTCTTGTATGTGCCCTGACAAGAGATCAAACCTGCAACTTTGGCATATCGGGATGATACTCTAACGAACTGAGTAACCTGGCCAAGATCCCCATTATTGATATTTTAATATGTATCCTTTTAACTTCATTTCCATGTGTGTGTGTATATATGTTCACATAATAGGGACATGACAAGTAAATGTAGAATGGTATTCTGGATGGAATCCTGGAATAGAAAAAGAACAGTAGGTAAAACTACAGAAATATGAATCAAGTATGACCTTAAATAATTATATTATATCAATATGCTTTCATAATTGTAACTAATGTACCATATTAACATATGATGTTAATAATAGGGGGAACTGTGTGCCAGGGAACAACTCTATATAGGAAACAACCCTACTATCTGTTCAATTTTTCAATAAATTAAAATTGTTTTAAAAAATAAAATCTATTTTAAAGAAACTTGATGCTCTGGCTGGTGTGGCTCAGTAGATTGAGTGCCAGCTGGCAATCCAAAGGGTCACCAGTTCAATTCCCAGTCAGGGCACATGCCTGGGTTGCAGACCAGTTCCCCAGTTGGGGGTGTGTGAGAGGCAACTGAGAAACTGATGTTTCTCCCTCTCTTTTTCCCTCCCTTCCCCTCCCTCTAAAAATAAATAAATAAAATCTTTAAAAAAAACTTGAGGAGCAATTTGAAATTCACAGTTTCTCAGATCTTCCTTGTTTTTGATTACCTTGACTGTGTTAAAGAGTACTGGTCAGGTATATGATTGGATGCTCCTCTGCTGGAATTTCTCTGATGTTTTTCTTCTGATAACCCCAGTTTTAGACTGGGGTTATTGGTTTTGGTGGAGAATCACAGAGGTAAACTGCCAATTCATCACATCATATTAAGGGTACATACTAATAACATGTTAGGGAACAATACGAAATAATACAGTATATAATTAAGATCTCTTAAATTAGTGATTTATAATATAATTGTCCCCACAGTCCAGAGAAGGGAGAAAACTAGGAGGTCTGGGATGCTGAGAGGAAGCTTTACAAATATAAATCACAAGGTTTCAAGTTTGGAAGAACCCTTAGAAATCATGCATTTATTCATGCAACAAATATTTATTGGACAGCTACCATATGCCAGACACAATGTCAGATAATGGGGATCATAGTGAAATGTCTATTCTAGATTTGCATCCTTCCTCTGATAAACTATAATTAGTAAATTGTTATTCATTATCTTTATTCAATTTATCTTTAGTGAGAGAACCCCCTATTTCACTTTGCAGGTCCTTCCATTTTTGGATATTTGTTCTTCAATTAATATCCAACAAATTCTCTAGACAAGAAATATATGACTCAATGAAGGGCATTCTACGAAAGATTAGTTGGTAAAAAAGATTTTTAAATATTTATAAAGTAATTTATACACACACCCCTATATAAATAAAAATTTTCTTAAAGGATATGAGGGGGGACCCAAAAAACCCAAAATTTATTTATAAAATATTGTGTATTTATTCTTACATGTTTAAACTTTAGTCACCTTCAAAGTACTCTCCATTTGATGCAATACACCTAGCAAGACTTTTTTCCACTGCTCAAAACAGTTTTTGAACAGATTTTGATGCCTTTTAGTGTTTCTGCCATTTTTTGTTTCATCTTTTCCATGTCAGCAAAACACTTCCCTTTGAGGACTCTTTTAATATGAGAAAAAAAAAAAAAAAGTCACTCGGAGGCAATATTGGGTGAATAGCAAGGGTTGGACACTGTTTTTTTGTCAAAAACTGATGAACACTCAGCGTGGTGTGGGCAGGTGTGCTCATAAATCACCCATCATGAGATGGGCAAATGCGTTGAAAGAGACTTAAAAAAAAAAATTCATGTAAGTGGGAATGCAGCCTTTCACAACACCACCAGTTGGTGCACTGATACAGATGGGTTCCTAGAATACTCACCTGGCAGGGGAAGCCTGAACTAACAAAGCCCTCCAGAAGATAATTCTGGGGCTTTAGGGGGTTCCCCCTTGGTATACACCAAAATTAACATTGGTTAAGTTGAGGTATGCTTTCTTTTTGTTTTTTTTTTTTGGGGGGGTGTTATTTGTATTTTAAGATCTTCTTCTATACTGAATAGGTATTGTTTTGTAATTAAAGAAAAATATTAATTAAATTTAAAAATATATACTAACAATAGCAGATGAGACTAATACGTAGCAGGAAGGAGAGGGTAAAAAAAATATGTGTCTGAGGACAGTTTCAAGTCCAACTGCCACAAAAAAATGTGAAGAAAAAATGGCTGCTAATTAATAGATTTAATTGTGATCTGACTGAAAGACCATAATAGGGGAGAGAGGAAGTCTCATGCATCCTGGAGAAGGAGTACGAATTCACCACCATATCTTCAGGCCCCCTCAAGGGAAAGAACACTCTAATCAGCTGCCTTAGGTCTCTTTCCACTTGACAGATACAGGTCTAGCAGTGGAGATGGGAGCTGTTTGATTGCAAAGGAGTGAGGAGTCAGGAAAAGACCATGAGTTTTGAGGTTAGATAAATCTAACTCCATTTCCACATATCTACCAAGTGACTCCCAAAGAAGTGGAGTAAAAGAAAACAAAATTTTATTTAATTCAGGTAATAAACTGGTGTTTGAGAAACTAACCCATCCATCTCTACCCCACTTAGTTCAGTAATTACAATGAATCTCTTAGATTTAAAATTGTTACTGAGTCTCAATTCTTGAAGATATTTAAAGTCTCCCAGAATCTGGTCCAAAACTACTCCTCTTTAAAGAGGAGGGTTGATATTAACATCATCCCTCCCTAATGTCCACCTCTGCATTCTCCTTCCCCTAAAATTACATTTCATATACTTTATACTTATTCCCAATTATGCATAATGTGTTGCAACAAAACATACAGAAAAATAATTACATCGAATTTAAGGAGGGCTGTACATGTAGTGGTTAAGAGCATGGATTTGAACCCCCGTTCTGCCATTTCTCAGGTACATAACCTTGAACAATGTATTTAAAATCTCTAAACTTGTTTCTTCATCTGTAAAATGGAAATAATAAAAATAAAATGATCTTAATTCATTCAAGAAATATTTACTGAGTGCTTACTATATGCCAGGCACTGTTCTAAGAAACCCAGGGACTGAGGCCTAGGGCACTCTAATGTTTAGGCTTTTCTATATTTATAATAAATAAGACAAGGAGTTAACACTCATTATATTAGAATCCATGGAAGTCCAAATAGAAAAAAATCATCCTCAAAAAATAAACATGCAAAGGACATGAATAGACAACTGACAAAAGAATAAGAATGAAACCATGTTTTACCTGTCAAACTAACAAAGATTTAAATAATAATCAGGCTGTCATGAGTTTTGTTGAGATGGACACTCTCATATTTCACTAGAACACAATCTTTTAAGGAAGCAATTTGACCACTCAGATCAATAGCCTTTTTTTAATGTTCATATACTTAATACACTAATCTTATTTTAAAAATTTAGCCTAACCCTGGCTGATGTGGCTCAGTGAATTGAGCACTGGCCTGCGAAGTGAAAGGTCACCAGTTCGATTCCCAGTCAGGGCACATGCCTGGATTGCAGGCCAGCAAGAGGCAACCACACAATGATATTTCTCTCCCTCTCTTTCTCCTTCTCTTCCCCTCTCTCTGAAAATGAGTAAATAAAATCTTTTTAAAAAAAGTTCAAAATATGCATTTTAGACCATTATGTAGCCATAAAATGACTTCAAATAATATTTAAAGGCAAAAAATCACAATATAATATAAAGTGGGGAAAATATGATATAAAAATGCATTTATTGCATGACCTTATTTGTGTAATATATATACACATGCATATGTATACATGCAGAGAAGAAATTGAAAGGATACATATTAAAATAATAGTAATGGTTATCCCTACATCATGGTCATGAAATAATAGATATTTTTCTTTATATCTTTATGTGATTCTAAATTTCTAGAATAAATGTTACTTCTATAATCAGAAAACAAGAGGTATAGTGTTCCTTATTTTTAAGAATACTACCACTAGGACAGCTCTCCCTCTTTTATAATGAAAGGGTAGAATGCATTTTTTGAGGTATATATTTGTTTAGAATATTTGTTGGATATTAATTGAAGAACAAATATCAAAAAGTGGAAGGACCTGCAAAGGGAGATAGAGTTCTTTGACTCAAGACAATTAAATAGAAGCTGAATAACAATTTACTATATATCGTTTATCAGAGGAAGAATGTAAGTCTAGAGTAAAGGATTCATTATGATCCCCATCGTCTAGAACCGTCTGGCATATAGTAGATGCTCAATAAATATTTGCTGAATGATAAAATGATTTCTAAGGTTTCTTTCAAACTTGAGGCCTTGTGATTCATAAAGCATCCCCTCACCATCCCATTCTTTCTAGCTTCTCTAAACTGTAGGAGCAATTACTATATTATGAATGACTAATTTTGAGACCTTAATTATATACTGTATTATATTTTATCTTTTATTAATTGTTCCATAATTACATTAGGAGTTTAAATTCTGCATCCCCAATCAATTCCATTTAATTAACCTTTAGCGGGCACTTCATTAAGAATCTGCACTACAAAACCTTATATTCTGAGAACAGAAACATTAAAGAGGCAGGGTGCACTAAGTACTCCAATAGAGGTACACATAAAATGCTATCACCTGACAGAGGAACAGTTAATTCTGGAAAAAAAAAAAAAAAACGGTGGTTCAGGAAACCTACAAGTAGAAAGTAAGTAACCTTTCAGCTTGATTGATAACGAAAGTCTGTCAGCCTCTTAGGGAAATACTATTAATAGATTCAAGGAAAGCTGATGCTATTGAAAAGTCAGGAGTACGAGAGTAAGTCTTTTCCACTTTTGCTTTAAAATCTCTTGCCTAAAAAAATAAAATAAAGTAAAATAAAATCTCTTGACTATACACAAAAGAAAACTACGGTTTTCTGATATACTCATCAATATAGCAATGGGAACCCAGAAGAGAAAGGGTAGGGATCCAGAGGAGAGCCGACCCAACGGACTGCCAAAAACCTTTGTTTATCTTGCACCTTGGTCCTGGTGAACTAGTACAGGAAATGTGGGACAGAACCAGGTCAGAACCACCAGGACCGAGCCTTACCTGCTACCCCTCCCCCACACAGAGCCCACGCTGCAGCCAACTTGAAATCTGCTCCTCTTCCTCAAGCTGCTGCTGTTCTAGGTCCTCCTCCTAGAGCTCCCCATTGGTGAATTCTCCCCGCCAATCTAGGAGAAGCAGAGGGAGGTCCGCCCACTTGAAGCTCAGAAAAAGAAGGGAGGAAGTCAGCTGGAACCCAGGCCTAGGGAACCTGGATCGGAGAGAGATGGGGTTTGCAGAATCAACCAAAGGTCCGTTATTTACGATCTTATCCCAGATGGAGGCGTCACTGGCTAGCGAGAGATTACAGAGAGAACCTGCCTTCAGATCTTACCGGACTGTTGAGGACCCTCCCACAGAGAAATGAACCCTTATGAAACCTGTTCATTAGAGATCAGTCTTTTTGTGACTGGCTTCTCAGCGTGGCCTCTTCGCCATTACTCCAACCTTCTCTTCAATCTAACAGTGCTTCCCTATAGTACCACCAATGAATAATTCTTTATTAAATTTTTTTTTCCTGTGGGTTGCTGCCATGTCTGTGAGAAGATGGCAAAAAGGTTTGGGGATGGAAGGGTTAGGAATCAGAGAACCAGCGTTGGGGAGGCAGGGCAGAAGCCCAGTGAGCGTTTCCTGCATTTTTCACTACCTTCCAGCTGCTCCCAGCCCTTGGTAAAGGGAACACAGTGAGTAGAGGAGTTCTGCTTTCACACTCACATGCGCACACACAAACGGAAGGAAAGAGTTCAGTGTGGTGATAAAATCTAGGAGTGAGTCAAGAATATCCCAAATGTCAGAGAAAATGGCCCCAAGAGTAAGCCTCTGGACTTGAAAGGAAAGCTGTATGGGCAGTGGTAAGGGCCCAGTCTTTGGAACAGCACAGACACAGAGCTGTGAGGCTTTGGAGAACTTGCTTAACTTCACTAAGTCTCTGTTTCTACATCTACAACAAGAAGATAATTCCTTCCTTATACCGTTGTTTTGAGGACTGGAGATAATGTATGTAAAGTACTTGACACATAGTTGGAGTCCAATAAATGGTAGCTAGTTAAAATGGGTAGCTTCCCTGCAAATATTTCCTTCTCCCTTTTCTTCAGGAACATTAGTTTTAGTATTTTGTGGCTGGTGGCCTCCAGCTTCTGAATCATCTCAGGTGAGTTTTCCAAATCCTTAGGATATTTTCTTTATTCCCCATTTTCCCTGATGCCTTCCAGCTGGACACAAATTCATTCCTAAAATATGCAAATGAAAGCTATGGTAACCATGGAGACAGGGCAGGTGGCAAGGAGAGGCAGAGACCAGAGAAACCGATTGGGACAGGTAGGGGAAAGAAACTTAAGGAGCGGTTTGGACAAAGACTTCAAGCAAGATGAAGAAACAATGAGTGTAGGCCCTGGCCGGGTAGCTCAGTTGGTTAGAGCATCTACCCCCATATGCTAAAGTTGCAGAGTTTGTCCCCAGTTAGGGCACATACAAGAATCAACCCATGAGTGGAACGACAAATTGATGCTTCTCTTCCTCTCTCTAAAAGTCAATAAATAATAAATCATAATTTAAAAAATAACGAGTCTAAGTAAGACAGAGTAAAGAGATGCAATGAAATAGGATGTGTTACAAGGTTTGCTCTCCTCTCTGCTCCTTTTCTGTCCTCCCCCCACCCCCAAGACTATGGGGAGGAGGCATCTAGGAATGCCCCCTGGCTCTTTCTCAAAATGACCCAAAATATCCTCCCTCCTCATGCTTATTTAAGAGGTCTGTACAAGGGAGCTGAGAGCCAAGTTTATGCATGCTGTGTGCTCCGTTTGTGGCGGGCGGTGGCGGGGTGGGGGGGGGGACGGGGTGTGGAAAGAGGATGTACCACCGTGTTTGACTCCAGCTGTCCCTGACATTTAAACTATGAGAAACCAGCCAGATCTCTTGCCACTCTGCACAGTATGGCTCCGGCTGTGTTTCCCAATTGCTTCTCTCCACCCCTCTGCACAGTGTGTCCTGCGCCGTGTGTGGTAGGTAGGTCAGGTCTGGCGCACAAGCGCGCAGAAGAAACACGACAGGCGAGAATGGAGATCTGCTGAAGCTCAAGGAAGAATTGGGTTGGTCTCAGTCTGGGTCGCGGAGAAATCTCCTAAGGAACATTTAGATTTGCTGGGACCGAGGGGAGGTCAGCTAAGTAAGGACAAATCAAGACTGGAGCCTCTAGGTTTCGAGGGTTTATGTTGCATGGGTGGGGGAATGGTTTGGTGCCCGACGCCCCCACCCGAAGAAACTAGGCTATAAATAGCAAGGCAGAGCTCCGCCTTTCGAACTCCCCCCACCCCCACCCCACCCCAGCTTCTCTCCTCCCCAGCCGGCACTGTGCCCGGGGCGCACCGGGAGGAGGGACCAGGATCTGGTACTCAGGCGCAGATACTGACACCAAAGGAATCGGGTACCACCCCCCACGCCATGTGGGCCCCCGAGAACCCGGCTCCATCATCCCAGCTGCCAGGTGGCCCTGGCCTCAGTCCTGGCCAGGCGGAGATTCTGCAGACATTCAGGTATTTGGGCGCACAGCCTGGGAGGTGAAAGAGCAAGGAGTGATGGGGAACACAGCAGGGGCAAAAGAAACCCCCAATTCCCCCCCATCACCCAATTTAGGTCCCAGATGCAAGCTGTCCCCCCCCACACACACTCAATTTATGGGGCTGTGGCAACCTAAAAGAGGTTAGGAATGGGAATGTGTGGAATGAGTGCATGTGCGTGGGTGGGTGGCATTCAGTATCCTAGAAAGGGGGATTCTAAGTGCAGATAAGAGAAGGGGGATGCTGGAAAGGTCTAATAAGCCGTGGCGTGAGGGTGGAGGTGCGGATATCTCTGAGCGTGCAAGTACGTGCTCGTCCTCTAATGCGGGTGCACCCTTCCCACCTCAGGCATGCTCTGGGGGGAGGGCGCGGCTCAAGGCAGGAGTTAGAGGAAGGATTGTGTGCCTAGCAATGGAGATCTCCTCCACCCCACGCTCGGTCCTTCCACTGGTGCCTAAGCTTCCCTGCCTGAATCTGTAGATAAGATCTCTCTCTTTCTCGCAGGGATTGGCTTCGCCACTGAGCCCTGAGGCCTCTTCCAGCCACCACCCCCACACCCCTAGCCTTCCTCGGCAGGTGCCAGTCCCGGCTCCATCAGTGCTCTTATCCCAGCCGCAGCTATGCTGCATACCGAGGGCCACGCTCTTCTTCGGGCCGTGGGTCAGGGTAAACTACGCTTGGCCCGTTTGCTTCTGGAGGGAGGTGCCTACGTTAATGAGGGTGATGCCCAGGGGGAGACTGCGTTAATGGCTGCTTGTCGGGCCCGCTACGACGACCCCCAGAACAAGGCGCGTATGGTACGCTACCTTCTGGAGCAAGGCGCAGACCCCAACATCGCAGACCGCCTAGGGCGTACAGCGCTCATGCACGCTTGCGCTGGGGGTGGGGGAGCCGCAGTCGCCTCGCTGCTCCTTGCCCATGGCGCAGACCCCTCAGTTCGAGATCACACGGGCGCCTCGGCACTAGTCCACGCCCTGGACCGTGGGGACCGCGAGACCCTTGCCACGCTACTGGACGCCTGTAAGGCCAAGGGCACGGAGGTCATCATCATCACCACCGACACCTCGCCCTCTGGCACCAAGAAGACCCGGCAGTATCTCAATTCCCCACCATCCCCGGGGGTGGAGGACCCCACTCCCTCTCCTCCTGGCCCTGGGGTCTGCACGTCGCCTTCGGAAATCCAACTGCAGACTTCAGGAGGAGGACAGGGTTTGTTATCCCCTCGCACCCAGGAAGAAGAGGAGAAGCGAGACGTATTTGAATTCCCTCTTCCTAAGCCTCCCGATGACCCTTCCCCTTCTGAGCCGCTCCCCAAACCACCCCGTCACCCTCCAAAACCACTCAAAAGGCTCAACTCCGAGCCGTGGGGCCTAGTGGTACCTCCTCCCCCGGTCCCGCCCACGGAAGGGAGGCTGGGGATAGAGCGCCTGACCTCCGAATTCAACGGCCTGACCCTGGCTTGTCGACCCCGTCTTTCCAGACGTCACAGCACGGAGGGCCCAGAGGACCCGCCCCCGTGGGCGGAGAAAGTGACGGGTGGGGGTCCCCTCTCACGCAGAAACACTGCGCCAGAAACTCAGGAGTCTGGTCCTCCTTCAGGGCTGAAGCAAAAACTGAGCCGCATGGAGCCCGTAGAGCTCGATGCCCCTGGAAATCTTTGCCCTGACTCGCCGGAGTGCTGCCGCCTGTCTTTGGAGCGCCGCAGATACAGCGCCTCCCCGCTGACTCTCCCTCTGGCAGGTTCGGCTCCTTCCCCACGCCAGTCCCAGGAAAGTCTGCCTGGGGCTGTGTCTCCGCTGAGTGGGAGAAGGCGGAGCCCGGGGCTGCTGGAGCGGAGGGGCTCGGGAACGTTGCTTCTGGACCACATCTCGCAAACGCGGCCAGGTTTCCTACCTCCGCTCAACGTCAGCCCCCACCCTCCCATCCCCGACATTCGCCCCCAACCTGGATGTCGGGCGCCTTCGCTGCCCGCTCCTCCCCAAGCGGGGGCGCCAGGTTCTCCCAGGACCAAGCGCAAATTGGTGAGGCGCCACTCCATGCAGACGGAACAGATCGGCCTGCTAGGGGGCTTCCAGAGTCTAGGCGGGCCAGGGGAGCCAGGGCGCTGAGAGGAGTGAGAGGAGCCAGGAGGGTGAGGATCAGGACCTTGATGGGACAGGTAGGAGAACCAGCTCACACACATAACCACGGACATAGGGGCCTTTTACATGTGCTCCTGGGCACGGTGCACGCACACGTGGGAAACCGTGTCCATAGGCACAGTTACTCTATTCGCAGGGAAGGGTAAGTACTCTATTTACTGAGCTTATAGACACATGAATTCATGCCCTGGTCACTTCACATGCATATGAGAATTACTTGTGTACACACCCACAGGCACAACACACACAGGGCCCCTTGTGCTGGGGCCCCAAATGGGTCCCGAACTCACTTGCATTTTGTTCAGAAGCAATAGGGACCCCCTACTTATGGGTAGTCTCCAATCTCTTTGCCCTCCTATGGAAGCAATCCCTTGCTTTCCATATACGCCCTACAACTCAGTCATGATATCAGACACTCTACCCTCTTCATGAATATTTCACCTCATTCTTCAGGTCTTCCTTCTTTCTCCAGGCCTGACTCCTTGTTCACACCCTGCTTCCAGTCCTAACCATTGTTCAGGATATCTTCTTCACTCTCCTTGGGGGTTTCCTGCAGCAATGCCCAGCCTGAGTTCTGCTGCTGCCCTTCCTTCTCAGCTTTACTTCTCAACTTCCTGCTTTTTATTCCCACCCTGTGCTCCAACCCATACAACAGGTTGTCTCATTTTCCCAGGGGGTGGTCAGTTTATGACCCCCCAACAACACACAGGTAGAAGTGGGGAATAACCCTAAATCACTCCTCTCTCCACTTGACATATCAAATAAATGTGTTCGGAAGTCTCTGTTTTGTCTCTTCTACCAAGGTGTGTGGGGTGTGGGGAATGAGTAATGGGAGGGAGGGTGATGCTAATTATAGCTATGATGATCTCTGGGGGATGCTTAGAGGTTCCACCCACCTTCTTTCCAGGAGTCCAACTGACCAACTGTGACTGTAGAAGAAAAGGCAAGTGTCCTGTGTCCTCAAGGTTTTAAGGCAGTTGACATGCTTCCATTTACCCATCTTCCCTATGTCTATCCTCAAATTCTTTAACTTAAGAATCCCTCCACCATCAGTAGATATAACCCAATAGATTGTGTCCCTTTTTCAAGCCTCCTATGTCTTGACCACTCACAGGTTTTCCACTCACCTGGTTTTCCACTGGGTACTAACTTTCATCTCACCAGGTGCATTTCATTCATTTTCTTCTGGCCTCTATTTCCTCATCCTTGATTTCAGGGGGCGGGGGGAGAATTAGTACAACCTCACCTAGGTAAAAATGGCATGATGATCAGCTGACAAAGAATGTGTAGTGTGTGTGTCTGTAAGAGTACTCAGAGGAACCCAATCTGCCAGATTCTATGAACAAGGGCACCTGTCTTAATCCGCTCTCTGGACCTCTCAGTTTGCTGGTTTTCTGCATATATTCTAACTCTTCCTCACCCTAATAGGAGGTAAGGGAGCAGCCCACTCTACTCTTTCTTACTCCTCCAACTTAGAATAAGTGAAATCAGAAAATTGTCCAACAATGTGGTATAATGAAAAGATCAAAATATCGGGACTCAGAAGACCTATGTTTGACACCCCCCTTGCCATTTCCTAGCTATTTAATTCTGTGCAATTTAGCCTCTCAGATGTGTTTCCTTATTTGTAAAATACTAAAATTGAGTTAGTGATTGTAATTATTAAATATGACAATGACCTAAGTATGTGTCATAGTGTCTGACATATAGTAAATATTTTCTTATTAAATATCAGCATCTTCCCTTGCATGTGATCTTGGACAAGTCACCTCACTTCTCTGAGCAGTTTCCTCATCTACATCTATAATATAAATGAAGTAGTCGGACTAATAATCTCTAAGTATCCTTTTACTGTGTCTATAATTCTTCCCAGCCTTGCTTCCTGTCCAATCTTCCTCCCCACCCCACCCTACCCCCAGCCCCCGCCTGCCACAAGCCTCTGTGCCGGCTCTGGCCGGCTTCTTAGTACTACAGAAGACGCGTCCACGCCAGGCTTCTCTTTTGCAGAGCGATCGCTTTTTCTCTTTGCAATTGGGTGCTCGAACCTCCGCCCTCCTCAATAATTAGCCTATGGTGGAGCTGGAGCCCGCCAACTCCCGCCCCCTCTCTGGTGATTGGCATAGGACCTGGCTCGTCCCCGCCCCTGCTTGACTGATGGCTGGGCTCCGGCACCGCCTTCAGTCCCTCGGCGCTAGCTGGCGCGGGTGGTTGGGACGGTTAGCTCGCCAGACTGGCAAGCTCTCGGCCGCTACTCCACTGGCGTCAGGAATGGAGACGATAAGAGCGCAGCGGCTGCAGCCTGGAGTGGGCCCCAACGGGAGGGGCACTCTGCGAACGCTGCGGCCCGGAGTGACTGGGGCCACGGCTGCCCCCACCACACCCTCAGTGGGCTCCCCGCCAGTCCCACCGCCCCCGCCGACCCTGCTCCTGTCCGGGGCCCCCGGACTGCCACTGCCCCCCGGCGCCGCTGGCAGCCCGGCAGTGCTGCGGGAGGCTGTGGAGGCCGTGGTGAGGAGCTTCGCCAAGCACACGCAGGGCTATGGCCGAGGTGAGTCTGCGGGTCTGACCTCCTGCGTGACACCCTCTGTACGGGAATCTTGCTCCCACAGTCCTCTGGATCGCTTTTCTTGGCGCAGAGCCCTCACATACATTTCCTTTTGGGGAGTTTCCTTCTGGGCTATTTTGCACACGCACACAACTCATACACACATTTTAGCTTCTCACCCCTCGCCTTTATTGAGTTACTACTATATTCTCTAGGAACCCCTTTTTATAGATAGTCTTTTCCTCCTAACCTTTTCCCCTTCAGAAATGGAATGCCTCCTATAGCTTAATGCTTTAACATCTCTGCCTTTGAAGACAGGTCCCCATTGTGTGGGATCCTATCCTTTATCTCAGATCCAAAACGTTTCTCATCTATATGCTCCTCACTCTCCTGTGATCTCAGCAATTCCTGGGCACCCCTGTAAATTTACTCCATCCCCTTGACTTCTCAATTCTTTTCTTACATATTGTCACTCTAAAATTTCCAATGCAACTTCAGGTTTGCTGGGGAGTTCTGTAGTGCCTTCACAAGTTACAATAACTGAACTTTAAATATGGACACGTACCATTAAGTTAACACCAGCTTCCTGTGACTTAGTACCTCACTTTTGTATCTTTTCTGGTATGGAGCCTCTCAACTCTGGCCTGTATGGCTGTTTTACTGGCCTTTGCCCAGGAACTGAGGATAAATCCCAGGCCTTGGCTCTTTCAATGTTACAGTACATTCTGGAAATCAGCCAGGCAGAAACCCAATTTCCATTAGAGATCTTCATCTTAAAGATGCCTAATTTCTACAGCTTCTGAGAAGGGGAATGTGAGGATTTTCTTTGTTGTTTTTGTATAACCAGTACATAATTGCCTGAGTTTGAGCTCCAGATTTACAGTGTAACAAGGAATATATATATATAGTGAGGGGTGTGGGAAACAGAATTTAGGTCTGGACTTTCTGATACATCACTTCTCTCTGGTTAGTCAGGTCCTAAATCTTTAACTTTCTAGTTTAATAATAATGCAGAGAGAGGTTGCAGCACTTTCTCTATAGACAGTAATGATGTTGTTTTTCTCCCTAATAAAGTGTAGTGAAAAGAGCACACACAGGGTTTGGAGTCACACAAGTCTGTATTGAATCCCAGATTAAATCTCTGTCACTTGCCAGCTATGTCTTTGGAGAAGTGACTTAACCTCACTGAGCTTCAGTTTCCCTAAAGGTTATGATGTGGATTAAATGAGACATTGCACCTGACACATAATGAGTACTTAAAAATGATAAGTATTATCACAAATTTATTAGTTCATATTTCCTTGGGAAGGACATGTCTCATTTTCTCCCACTCTTAAATCCTGACAGTGTAAACCCACAGATTCCTATGAAAACAGATTTTTAGATCCATTTTGTTATATATGCCTAATAATATATTTACTATCAGTTTCTCTTTGTTCTTCAACATTTTGAATTCTTACCATGGGGCAGTCACTCTTCTAGGCACTGGGAATACAAATGCATATGTCTCTGAAATTCATCATGAGGAATATAGTTGTTTTTCTAGTTTAATTAATACATTTCACAGGGCTGTGTGATGGAACTGCCAACAGTTCCTGCTAATCCAGCTATTGTCCTGCTGCTTCAGGTCTCTTTAAGATGACACCAAAGGAAGGTCTGCCTCCCAGCATAGGAGTAGCTAAGATCAGTCACTCTAAATCTGAATTCTTCCTCTTGGAAACTTATAAGTACTTATTAAAATTGTAGAGGAGTATATCCTTTTTCTTGCCTGTGTTACCTGGAGAGCCTCTGGTGTGGCCAAACTAAGTATTCTGTAAAACCTTTTTCTTTTCCTTAGAAAGGATGAGGCAACAAGGGGATAGCACTGACAAAGAGCAACCAGTCAGACTTCAGATTCTGCAGCAATTCTCTCTTCCAACCTCCCTACTTCCTACCACAGCTCTCATTATTTTTGGGTTTCTCATTTCCAGTCTGGGTGTCCAGCCAGTACTTTGGGAGAGTTTGGCAGATAGGCCAGCTTCAGGCAAGCAGAATCTCAGCCAGTTTTGGCTCAGAAGTCCTTCACCACATGGAATCATTTATTTTGCTTCAATTAATAGGCAAAGCTGCCATTGGCATGTACCCCCATACCCTTGTGATTGACGGCATGGTATTGGAAGCTAGCTGTATTCCCCAGCATATAATTTACTTTGGTCTTTGCCCAGATCATTTCTTGATCTAACAATGCTTTGCTGCATCATCTTCAATTCACATTGTTCATCTTCTAACTGCTCCAAATTCACCTTTTCCAGCCATGGTCTTTAGTTTTGCTTTCACTCATGTAGGATCTTAACATATGTACAAAACAAACAAACAAAAACTCTTTTGTTATTTTACCTTTTTGTCCTGTAAACCCTCCACCCCCAAATCCCTGTGCAAGATACACACATAGCTCAGTATGCTGTAGGATCTTAGTTTGTAGTGCCTGTTTGTAGGATCTTCAGTTTGTAGGGGTACCTTGTACAAACTGAAATAAGATTTGGAATCAGAGAACCTGGCCATGTTAAATAGTGGCTGTGTGATCTTGGATAAATTGCTTAATCTCTCTAGACCTCATATGTTCCATTAATTCATCTAACAAATATTTGTTGATCACTAGAGGCAGTGATGAATAAGACAGATACTCAGTCCCTATCTTCATGGAGTTCAAAGTCCACTTTACTGATCATATGGAAGGATTAATGGTGAAATAAAGCAGGACAGTAGAATAGAGAGTTGGCTTTGGAGGCAAACCTTGGTTCTAAATCCTGGTTCAGCCACTGTGACCAATTTTTTAGCTTGTTCACTTTTTGTAAAATGGATCTCATAATACCTATCTTGATAGTTTTGTGTGGATTAAATGAGATAATGAGAGTAAAGTGTGCAACACATAGTACTCAATGCGTGGTTGCTATTGTTATGCATTTGGAAATGCTTTGACACTGTGCATATGATAGGTAGTTTACCATTACCGTTCCCTTTGCCCCTTTTTCCCACATGGCATCCATGTAGTTTCCTTCTTCTAATGTTTGACAGCTGAAAATCTCCAAACTGGCATGATTGCCTGAATGATTTTCCTTGCTAGGTAACTTCTGCATTGCTCTCTTCAAACCTATTTTTGCTCTCCCTTTATATCATAATACAGTTACATGATTGGAAAGCCTGTCCAGTTTTCTACAAGGTTTAACAAGTGAATCTTGTGTAGTATTTTCTGTTTAGTCATTCCTTTTCCTCAGAATCCAGACAGTTTCTTTGCCTGTAAATTACTATGAAGTTAAATTGATTGGTCTGAGTATTTCTAATTTTGGGAATGTTAGGTTAGACTCTGTATTAGTTTCCCATGGTTGCTCTAACAAGTGACCCCTAACTTGGTGCCTTAAAACAACGGAAATTATTCCCTCAAAATTTGGGAGGCCAGAAGACCAAAATCATTATCAGTGAGCCAAAATCAAGGTGTCACAGGTATGTACTCCCTCCAGATGTGCTAGGGGATATCTGTTTCCTTGCCTCTGCCAGCTTCTGGTGGCTGCTAGCATTCCTTGGCATGTGACTGCCTTACTCCAACCCCTGCCTCCGTGGTCATACTGCCTTTTCCTCCTGGATGTTTCATCAAATATCACTCCCTAAGGATATTAGTGAGTGTATTTAGAGCCTGCCCCCCCTAAGATGAGGATATCCTCATATTAAGATCATTAACTTAATCACATCTACAAAGTCTTTGTCACATAAGGTCATATAGAGGCTCCAAGGAATAGGACATGGGAATCTTGGCAAGGGACATTATTCAGCCTACTACAGTCCTCTGCCAAAGTCACTGTCACTTTGTAATCCCTCCTTTCCAAAGAGTCTATGCATTGTGGGTTATTCAGGGACCTCACCTTCTACAAACTGAAATAGGAAATAATCAGATGAAATATTATCCACCAGCTTTACTATCTTCATTGTAATGTGAATTAAATCAGGCCAGCCTGTTCTCACCATCCTTGATCAAGGAGAACCTTCTCACTCACCTCTCAATTTCATTATCTATATCCATGCTCCCCCACCACAAAATTGTATTTATCTTTATGATATAAAATTTTTACTGTAATCTGTACCTTTCATTTCACCTAGATATTCATCTAATATTTTATTTCCTAAGGACAAAACCAAAATACCTCTCTTTTTTTGTGGCTATTCAACATCATAGTATAAGTAGTTAAATATTCTCTGCTATCTTGGTCTTTCTTCTCCCTTTCACCCCAGCATCCATCAGTGACGTTCAAAGAGCAATTGTAGCTGTCAGCTGTGCATGTCTCAGTCATTGCCACCCTCCCATCTCACTGTTTTTTAACCATTCTTAGGTAAACCATTATACCCATGGTTCCTCACTAAAAATCTTAAAAAAAAAAAAAATATGGGCACCACGCCCCCCCCCCCCATAAATCCTCATATGTGCACATGCATATAATTTTCCTATAGTTTTAGGGAGCTTTTGAACCCCCATGAAACTTAACCATGGATTTAACCTTAGCCCCTATATTAAGATTACCAAATTGAGACTTGCAGCCAAGACTGAGGCATAGGTAGACACACTGTGCCTCCTTGCACAACCAAAATAAGGACAACAAACATTTAGAAACAAAATAACAACCTGTACTGACAGAAAATTGAACTGTATGGAAGTCTGACAACCAAAGAGTTAAAGTAGACACATTCATCCAGACAGGTAGGAGGGGCGGAGTCAGCTGGCCCAGCAGAGAGGAGTTATGGCAAAAAAAAGGCAAAAAGTGGTGGCTAGTGGACCCCAGGGTGCACAAAGCAGCAGCTGGCAGACTACGGGCATGCAGGGTGGCAGTGGGAGGACCCAGCGAGGTGGCGGATTGTGGAGGGTTGCGGTGCACAGGGTGGCTTGCAGAACCGGGCAGTCCCACATTCACTCTCAGATAAACCAGGTGAAACTGGGGAGAGAGACAGACTGTGCAACCCAGGGTCCCAGCACAGGAAATAAAGCCTCAAAACACCACTTGAAAACATCTGTGGGGGTTGAGGTGCTGGGAGAGACTCTAGGCCTTACAGGAGAGTTCGTTGGAGAGACTCACCCACATGGGAATCAGCACCAGAAGGGCCCAGTTTGCCTGGGGAAAGCAGTGGAAGTGACCAAACCCAGCAGAGAGCGGAGCAAGCACCATTGTTGCCTCTCACACCCCTCCCCCACATACAGCCTCACAACCCAGAAGCGTGGGTTGCCTTGCCCTGGTGAACACCTAAGCCTCTGCCCCTCACTACATAACTGTGCATCAAGAAAAAAAAAATGGCTCAAATGAAAGAACAGAGCAAAGCTCCAGAAATAATACAACTAAGTGATGAAGAGATAGCCAGCCTATCGGATGCATAGTTCAAAGCACTGGCGATCAAGATGCTCACAGAATTGGTTGATTCTGGTCGCAAGTTAGATGAACAAATGAAGGCTACGCTAAGTGAAATAAAGGAAAATATACAGGGAACCAATAGTGATGGGGAGGAAACTGGGACTCAGATCAATGGAGTGGACCAGAAGGAAGAAAGAAACAACCAAACAGAAAAGAATGAAGAAACAAGAATTCAAAAAATGAGGAGAGGCTGAGGAACCTCCAGGACAACTTTAAACATCCCAACATCCGAATTGTAGGGGTA